>JALPQI010001823.1:0-114488 GCA_025490895.1 Thaumatotibia leucotreta | reverse complement strand
AAGGTGGAACTGCAATTCTCGTAAAGAAAGCTTTAGAATATAAAACAATCACATATCTATCAGAATTAGCTTCAAATATTTTTTTTGAGTGTTGTGCGATTGAGATTTTGGGCTTAGACCTAATCATAATAGTTATTTACAGAATACCTGAACAGACCAATACTCACATAGGAATCTTTCTTCATAAGCTTGACAAATTGCTTTTCCAACTAACCACAAAGTTTAAGAAGAAGAAAATAATAGTATGTGGTGACTGGAACATAGATATTTTGAAGGATACCGCATTCTCAAAAGATCTCAAGAATATTTTATCGTCCCATGGTTTTAATCTTCACATTCACTCACCAACCAGACTCAACGCTTGCTTAGATCAGATGGCCTCTAACATAAAACAAGTTGAAGCAGGTACTGCCCAAATAATGGCATTTAATGTAAAGAAAAGCAATCGCGTAGTGACATGGTATGAATACAAAAGAGACTTTTGCACAGACAATGTACGTAAATTTAGAGAATGCTTGGCTGCACTTTCATTTTCTGATGTACCTATTAAGCGAAAATAACTTGCAGGATTCCTTTACATTGTTTTGCGACTCCGTTTGCCTCTTTTTAACCGACTTCAACAAAAAGGAGGAGGTTCTCAATTCGACTAAATTTTTTTTTTTTTTTTTTTTTGTTGTATGTATGTTACCTGATATTATCTCCGAGAATAGTGAACCGATTCTAAAATTTCTTTTTGTGATCGAACGTGTATTACCCCGAGATGGTCCCATTGGCACCAAGTTGGGGTCTGATGATGGGATCCTGGAGAAATCGAGGGATCTCTTCAAATGTTATAGGTACATGTATGGCGCTTTTGGTAATTTTCATTCATTTACAAGAATTTGCATTCAGAAAGTAGGATTTGAGGAAACCAATGATGGAAACAAATCGGGAATCTTGGAGAAACCGGTTGAAGTCGGTTTTTTTAAATTTTTAATTTGGTGATTATTTTATCTCTGCTTCCCGCTCATAAAAGTAAGAATGACCAACCGTCGAAAAAATATAAACTGGCTTACTAAAGGATTAAAGAAATCCTGCCACACAAAACACAAGCTATACATTATGTGCAGAAAGACAAGTAATAATAGTTCTAAAGCTCACTTTAGAGAGTATAGCCGTATGTTGCGAAAATGTGTTCACAAATCTCAAAAACTACGTAATAATCAGGCAACCAAAAACAAATGTAAAGCCACTTGGAACTTGATAAAGCCTGGTAGCTCTAATGGTTCTAGTAATAATATTAATGTACTTATGTACTCATAATAATGTAACTTATTATAATCCTCTTGACATATGTAATATCTTTAATGACTTTTTTATCGACATTGTTAATAATCATATTCCAAATAATTCACAAATAAATTCTAACAGTATTAACAATCAAGTACAATCTATATTTTTAAGACCTGTTGACGAAAATGAAGTGTATAAGTTGATAAGGTCTTTAAAAAGTAGCAAATCTTGTGGCTATGACGATATATCAACGATCTTACTAAAAAACAATGCACCTTACGTGACTCGTCCCATGACTCACTTGATAAATCTGTCATTTGTGCAGGGTGTGTTTCCTAATCAGCTTAAATGCTCTATAGTAAAACCACTTTTTCAAAAAGGAGACCGAAAAGACCCAAATAATTACAGACCTATTACTTTGGTTCCCGTCATGTCGAAGGTTATGGAGAAGGCTATGTTTGTACGACTAATGGACTATTTGGCTTTACATAACATACTACTGCCTGAACAATTTGGGTTTCGAAAGTCACGATCTACTGAACTGGCCTGTTTTGAGTTCATAAAAGAAATATCAGAAGCTGTTAATAATAAACTACCAGTAACATCAATATTTCTTGATATGAGTAAAGCTTTTGACTGCGTTAACCACTCAAAGCTCCTTTCCAAACTTAGTTACTATGGTATTAGAGGTAATGTCCTTGATTGGATGAGAAGTTATTTGGTCGACCGATTCCAATGTACTGAAATCTCAAGAATGGTTACTGACAATAACACATTCATAAAGCAAAAGTTCAGGTCTCGGAGCCGAGTTAACGGGGCAGGAGTGCCCCAAGGAAGTAATTTAGGACCTTTACTGTTCTTGTTGTACATCAATGATCTGCCACAAGCAACATCAGAAAAGTGTATACTCTTTGCAGATGACACAACAATAATAATAAAGGGAACCCACAAAACCATGTACGAATCGATCGTAAATAAACATGTTAACACATGGCTGGTAAATAACGATCTCAAAATCAATGCAGACAAGACTTCATTTTTACAATACCGTTCATATACCTAAGTCAAATCCAGTGCATATAAGTGTAACCCTTAATAATACACCGATCGATGAAACACACACTTACAAGTTCTTGGGCATAGTGATCGACCAAAATTTAAATTGGAAAGGTCGTATAGATGTGGTGTGTTCTAAGTTGTCTAGGTTTGTTTTCGCTTTAAGGAGCCTAAGAAATTCTATTTCTGTTCGGGCCGCACTGACTGCTTACCATGGATACGTGTCGTCCACTCTCAAGTTTGCCTGAAGCCATCAGGTGTCAGGCCAACAAAAATAAATTTAAGAGGCTTCTGAAAACATACTTCCATAATTTGCCATATCAATAATAATAATAATATAAGCTTATTATTAATTTAATGTTATAACACCTATGTATAACTATTTAATATAAATGTAACTAAAAAGAGACTGTGATCCTACAGACAAACTCTGAAGAGTTTTGTAGGACAATTACTAATTGTAAGACTGTAATCCTAAGCTTATTATTAATTTAATGTTATAACACCTATGTATAACTATTTAATATAAATGTAACTAAAAAGAGACTGTGATCCTACAGACACACTCTGAAGAGTTTTGTAGGACAATTTTATTACTAATTGTAAGACTGTAATCCACATGTACTAATAATAATAAATAAATAATAAAATAATAAAAATTACGGACTTTTGCTCTGGGGCAACTCTGTCGATGTTCAGAGGGCATTTCTGGTACAGAAAAAATGTTTGAGATAGATAGCTGGGGCTAAATTTGATGACAGTTGCACACCTCTAATTCAAAAATACGAAATTCTCCAGTTAGCTTGTATGTATATTTTAAAGGCATGCCTATTCACTAAAAGTCATCCAGAATATTTTAAAAAGCGGGAAGAAATGTTTAAAAGGGACCTGCGGGCTCAATACAAAAATATGTTTTACCAGCCAGCTTGCAAATCTAACATATATAGGAAAAATGCATATAACATGTGTATCGTTTTATTCAATAACCTCCCTCGCGAATTGAGAATAATGCATGGAAATGAGTTCAAGAAGGAACTGTCTAAATTTCTACTGCAAAACTGTTTTTATACTATCAAAGATTATTTAAATTTCTAATTGTAATGTGATAAAATTTGTATTATTATTTCATGACATAACTTTTGTACAACCATTTATTTCTGTTAATGTAACTAAAATTGTATTATTATTTTTTGACATAACTTTTGTATAAAAATTTATTTCTGTTAATGTAATTAAATTTGTATTATTATTTCATGACATAGCTTTTGTATAACAATTTATTTCTCTATTAAGTGTAATTTGTCATAATTTTCGAATTTGTTGGAAATGTCATTATTTATTAGTACCTACCTAAACCACTAAGTATGTTGTTACCAAATGTAATATTTAAATATTTTGCATGTTGGTTTTATGTCGACTGAATACTGATTCTCAAAATGCTGTAAGAAAGACCTAATTGTAACGTATTCTTGCAAATAAACATTTCTATTCTAAATATTCTAAAAAGTTAAAAGTGGCC
Source organism: Thaumatotibia leucotreta (assembly GCA_025490895.1). Taxonomy (NCBI): domain Eukaryota; kingdom Metazoa; phylum Arthropoda; class Insecta; order Lepidoptera; family Tortricidae; genus Thaumatotibia; species Thaumatotibia leucotreta. The sequence goes on along the minus strand of JALPQI010001823.1, from coordinate 110,641 downwards.
TCGATTAATTGTAGGTCTGTTCGGCGATCTACAAAATTTATACACGATCTGTGCACTACTAATTGTAGTGGGCATAAGTATATAAGCATTACATGTATGTGTAAGAGAGGAGTATTAATAAATCATTCGAACTATCAACACGTCTTCACCATTACTCGAACCTGACTCCGATCCCCACATGGCGACCTTGTGCCAGGGACGCGCATATCGCCCGCCGCGCCGCCGGGTGCATTCCCAGGCGACGGCGCCGCGCGCGTCAGCATATTAGACGAGTTAGTGCAGTGATGTTATTGAATAGTACCTACATGACTTTTGCAAAGACAATACTTGTTCGTTCGGTCCGGAGCAACCGTGGTGATCAATTTAAAACGTATATATGAACTGTACCTATCCACGTCGTGTTTGTTGGACGTTTGGTCTGTTGTGCTACATTTTAATCTACGTCAGGACGATGGGACAGTCCTACTCAAAACAAGAGGAAAAGGAAGTTATAATTACGCAAAATGCGGCAGGTTCCAACGAAGGACAAGGCATATCAGAACACACAGAGCATCTGCGTGTCAACAACATTTTAGTATCATGCATATTGACCATCGTCGCTATAGGCATTTTGATCTACGCGTTCTACCGATATAAAAAATGCCATCATAACTGGATACAGCGAAAAATACAAAGTGACATGGTACGGTGCATTCGATTGAGGCTTTCCGGACGCAGGCAGACTCGAGGGGACGACGCTGGTTCCGGTGACGTTGCAGAAGGAGAAATGCGTGTGATGTGAAGTGTGATACGATAAAAGTGAGGTATGATAAAAATAGTGAATTACGTATTAATTGTCGTGAGTAATTAAGTAAGGAATAAGTAGATTAGCAATTATTATAAATCATTTTAGCATATTTTGCTTATGGAAGTAGAATTAAATGGTATATTAAGTGAACTTGTAAAACTACAAGTAGATTTACGTAAATTAGGACCCGACCGCCGTTTGCAAAAGATAGGGGTCGACAAAATTAAAAAAGCCCAGGAACTATATTTGTGCTATGTAAGATTACTTGAATCTAGCAGCAGTACAGCGGAACAGTTTTCCGGCTACATATTTGATGTTATTTGCGATAAGATCGATAAAGTATATAATAAAATACTAGGCTATAGTAATTACAGTACTGGCGAAATCCAAAAACGAATCGAAATGGCTGAGAAATTTGAATTAAAGGAAGTAGGGTCACTGATTCCCTTGTACGACGGCAAGGATGATACTGTGGAAAGAATCATCGAAGGCATTGAAATGCTGGACAGCATACTAAAAGAGGCAAGTAACAAGAAATTGCTGATATCTTTTGTCCTTAAAACCAAGTTGACTAAAAACGCGAAACTTAAATTAAAGGCTAGTTATGACACCATTTCAAAATTAATTTCAGACATTAAAAAATATTTACTCCCAAAAAAATCAGCAAATTCATTGTTGTTTCATTCATTGTTGTTTATTGACTTAATAGCGTTACACAGAATAATCTATCACTTTCAGACTATGGCGATAAACTGGAGGAATTGTTTACAAATCTCACGATTACACAAGCGGACAATGATGCAAAAGCTTGCGAAATCCTGAGACCTATAAACGAAAGCTTAGCTGTAAAGAGATTTGCAGATGGTTTGCGTAACAGGAGGCTAGGTACTATCATTGCAGCAAGAAATTACAAGGAGTTGAAAGAAGCAGTGCAGGCAGCGAAGGATGAGGACAACAGCCAGCCAACGCCTATAGTGATGCAAATGAGAGGCAACAGGAGAGGATATCCGGTAAGTAGATACTTTAACAGTCGTGGATACAACACTCAGCGTTATACTGGTCGATCTAATAGCCGTGGATATGGGCGTTATAACCAATATCACCATGCCAGCAACTGGACACCAAATAACTTTAACAGGTACAGAAGTAGTAACAGTTATCAGCAGAAGAGAGGACGAGCTACGCGCAATTTTTCGCGTACTACGAGCCAGAGTGCGCGGGAAAACCGCAGCACCTTGCGACATGTGACCTACGCTACTGCGACAAGAGAGGGAAACCAAGTAAGTGACGAACAATCCAACCTTTCAGAATTTTTTCGTCCATAAATTATTAACATGTGACGGAGTAGATTACGTATTTACATGCGAAGGGTTAAATTATGTAAGTTTAAAAGTACACGGACAAGAATTAATTTTCATTATTGATACAGGGGCGACCTGTTCGTTAATTCATAATAATAGAATTCCCAGTAACTTATTGCAAAAGGTAGATGCAACAATAAAAGGCGTGGGAGGTGGTATCACCTGCAATAACAAAGCTTATGTATCGCTAGAGAACGGTAACCAGATATCATTCACACAGAAGTTCTACGTATTAAATGAAATGCCATGTCATGCGGATGGACTTCTTGGCTTAGATTTCTTGCGAACTTATGGCGCAGATATCAACTTACGGACGAGCTTATTAACTTTGTATTCTGACGACCGACTTTGTGTGTTACCAATTCACGGAAATGGTGACACCGATACACATTTATTAGTACCAGCTAGAACTGAGACTTTGCATTTGATAAAAGTGGATTCATCTTTTCAAATAGGAAACGAATATGTAATTAGTGCAGGAGAGTTATGCAAAAATGTTTTTATAGCCGGTAGTATAGGGAAGGTTAAGAATAATAGGATACCGATTAAAATATTAAATACAAGTGATAAAGACATTCATTTACCTATTTTCACACCAGAACTTACTCTTTTGAAAAACTATGACATATGCTACTTTTACAAATACACGGTAAAAACAGGTCACTTCAACTAAAACAAATTTCTTCAATGCTAAGCAAATATTTTTAATCTAAGAATATGATCCTCTCCCTATAGCCGTAAAAAAATATTTTCTTAAAAACAGATTAATTTACTCTCAGTATATTTGCTTTTTATACCAAGATAGTATAACTTGAATACAAATAAACAAAAATCAAAATAAGAATGCTTTATCTAATTGCTTTAAAATTAGTTTACTTTACTTCAAGAATCACAATTATTTCAAATAAGAAAACATGAAATCTAACTAAAACAATGTCACAACAATCAAGAATTTGTATCTTGCAAACAGAAAATTTTCTTGAATTAAACATTTTATGACTTTTTGTTATAAGACAAATCAGTGATCTTGGGCATAACGCCCATATATCTTATAATACGCATTTTACTCTTGAAACCAGAATATAATTGAAGAAAAATGAATTTTTCAACTGAGAAATGCTACAGTCAGACTGGTACAAATATATTTTAAGATAATACGTTTCTGATTTTATTCCAGTAAATATGCTAAGAATATAATTATGTTTTCTCAAACAAAGATATCCTTTTTATCTGTGTATGATAACGGGGTAGATAAAGTTTCACGATTACTGCAAATATTGAAGTTAAATCACTTAAATAAAACCGATAGGAAGCTTATTGAATCAATTTGTGTGAAGTACGCGGACGTTTTTTACTTAGCTGAGGATAAGCTAGGCACTACAAACATTAAGTCAGAGTATTAGTGTTAAACCCGACACCAAACCAGTATACGTGAAACCATACAGACTGCCAGAAACAATGAAGCCAGAGATTAGTAGACAAATAAAAAATATGTTAAAAGATGATATCATAGAACCCGCGAATAGCGATTGGAATAGCCCAATTCTTTTATATAGTTCCCAAAAAATCGGACGGTAATACGAAAAAGTGGAGATTAGTCATAGACTATAGGAAAATAAATAACGTAATTCAAGATGATAAATTTCCGCTACCTAATATCAACGAGATTTTGGACTCATTATCAGGCGCAATATATTTTACTCACCTAGACTTGCAACAATCTTATTATCAAACTGCTTTGGATGAAGACAGTAGAAACATTACATCATTTACCACTAGTCAAGGACAGTTTAGGATGAAAAGGCTTCCAATGGGATTGAAAATAAGTGCCAGTGCGTTTTCACGTGTCATGTCAATTGCCATGTCAGGACTTGCGTATGAACAATGTTTTATTTATATGGACGACCTCGTGGTTTTTGGTAGAAATATGGAACAGCATAACAAAAATTTAACTAACGTTTTAGAACGATTGCGAAAGGTAAATCTCAAGGTCAATCCACAGAAATGTGAATTTTTAAAAACACAACTGTTGTACCTAGGCCATATAGTCTCATCCGACGGAGTTTTACCCGACTCTGAAAAAACTAGAGTATTAGAAAATTATCCAGAACCCACAAATAACGATGAAGTAAGACGTTTCGTAGCGTTTTGTAATTATTACAGAAAATTTATACCTAATTTTGCATCAATCACATTACCGTTGAATAAATTAAGTAGGAAAAATGTTACTTTCGAATGGACAGATGAGTGTAAACAAGCATTTTCAGTTCTAAAGCAAAAGTTTATTTCCCCACCAATCTTGCAATATCCAGACTTCTCAGAAGATAATGAATTCATTTTACAAACAGATGCTTCCGGATTGGCGATAGGCTCTTGTTTATGTAACAAAGATATGAGACCAGTGGCGTATGCAAGTAGAACATTGAACAAAGCCGAGATAAACTATCCGACTATTCACAAAGAATTATTATCCGTAATTTTTAGTGTCAAATACTTTAGACCTTATTTGTACGGAAGAAGTTTCACCATTATGACCGACCATAAACCTTTATTATATTTATTCAGTATGAAAGACCCATCCAGCCGATTAGTTAAATTTAGATTGCAACTCGAAGAATATGACTACAAAGTTGTTTACATTAAGGGCAAAGATAACGTCGTCGCAGACGCGTTGAGTAGAGTGACCATCACTTCGGACGAGTTAAAGAGCATTGGAGAACAAGTTTTAGTTACGACTAGAGCGCAAAGCAGAAAAGCTTTACAGCAAAACGCAGACTCGAGAAATACCGCGGATCTTAATAATATATCCAATTATTCGGGGCCTGATCAACCTCAAATTTCGGAAATATTGAGAAAACCGAGTAATTCTGTAGAGTTACAATTTATAAAAAATATCGAATTAGGCAAGTTACGACAAAAAGGTAAGGTAACTACGGAACAAGAATGTTTTTCGTTTGTTGAGGAAAAGTCAATTATACACATAAACCTTGGTTATATGTCGCACTATACGCGAGTCGATTTTGCGAATAAACTGAGTGTTTTTTGTAATAAATTAAATATTAATGAGATATTTGTCATAAAGACAATAGATAACGCGTTATTTTTAAAGAATCTCAGTGAAGAGATAATGAGAAATAAACAGTGGTCCGGACCACGCATTAGCATTCTCAGAAATGTTAAAAGGATAATTGACGACAAAGAAAAAACTATAATATTGAACGACTATTACTTATTGCCAACAAGTGGGCATGCCGGCATACGACGAATGATAAATAATATCAAAAGTAGGGTAAACCAAGGTATAACTGGCCGCCTTTAGTAACTGGCACCTACGGGTTTCATTAGCTCGAAATAAGAGTTTGAAGCGTTGTACGCCATCTACCGATATCCAATGGCATGACTACGTTACGTTAATCAGCTTTCGTTTTAGTACACATTTAGTTACCTATTGACACTAGCGCCAAAATTTTTGTTTGTTTACTAACAGTCGGTGCACGCGTTGCGACAAGTGCGGTCATTACTTAGACAAATATTAACGGTCTAAAACATTCTAAAATTGTTTTTTTGTGAAAATATAGGAAGTGTACTTATTTCTGCTGTGTTATTCCAGTTGTTTTAAAGGTAAGTAACATGCTTTTAATTAGTTTTCTGCCTAAAATGCTTTAAAACTAGAGTTTAAGGGGGTGGCTAGTTACTGAATGTCTGTTTTGGAGAAAAATCAGAAACTGGTCACCTATGCCAGTATCTAGTAATTTTCTTAACTATCTTCTTTTTACAAAATTCAACCTTATTCATAGAGTTAATAAAGTTTGCTTTTTAACACAAAAATACTGGTGTATTCCTCGATAAAATGCAGAAACGCCGCTTGGCCTCTTCCCCCGTAACGGGACAACCGGCTTCGTGCCACAGACGTAACGCGCATCTAGATGCCGCAGATTTCTCCGCATGTACTGGTTCCAGCCAGGAACAATTTTATGTTTCCTTTGTTCATTTTTGTTTTCAAGCGTAGCTGATTGCGTGCCATTTTGTAGTATAGTTACAATTCTTTCGTAACAATAATCGATATTACTCGGTGTTCTCATATCCCTTCCCTCAGCCATTAGTTGATTCATACACTTGTGAGTGATATCTCTGTACTTATCAAGCGTATTTAAAGTTGTACTCCTGGCAAAACATCTCCAACTCATGTCCGAAACGGTGCGTATGCGTAGGATCCGCGTTAAAATCACCCAACACAAGGCAATCTGCCGTACCCTTGTCCTCAATAATAGAATGTATTTTGCCTAATAATTCGCAGTATTCGGGAAAGTTCCCTGTACTAGCCGTAGGCATGTAAACAGTGATAATAAGCAATGTGTTGGAATCGGAAGTGTTTATTTCTATCGCACAGAGCCTCGGTGAATCACATTCTATTCTACCGATACCACTTTAAGTTTGTGATTAAACAATATGGCCACGCCGCCGTAGGGTCTGCCGCGTAATATTCCAGTTGAGCTATCTACCGCAAATAATATGGCCACGCCGCCGTAGGGTCTGCCGCGTAATATTCCAGTTGAGCTATCTACCGCAAATAATATGGCCACGCCGCCGAAGTTGAGCTATCTACCGCTGACGTCCCCACGCTGTTGTAACTACCGAGGATAGTGTTTAGGTATTGAATGTCGGTACTGAGTAGCCATGTCTCTTGCAATAGTACGACATCGGATGTGGGGATCGGAGTCAGGTTCGATTAATGGTGAAGACGTGTTGATAGTTCGAATGATTTATTAATACTGGGTGCGCCAAAGTATTTATAAAATTGCAACTTAGATTATTGGAACTCCGAAAATTTTTCTTATACAATTTAACTTCATAATGATCGGTATTTAGAATAATCTTTGTTCATAATCATCATCACATAGAATTATTTATGTTCATAATATTGTTTTTCATACATATTTTTAGTACTAACTTTTATGTTTATATAATTTTTCACTATAGGTACTTATTTTATGCTATATATTCTAATGTTATAGGTATTTATTTTTATCTGTACTGGTTTTATGTATGAATTATTTTTGTTTAATTAAATATAAATCGTACTATTACTGTAAAATAGCTACCTGCACAAATCAGGTTGTGGCAGAGTAGGTACTGTACTAAACCAGAGATTATTTAGTTTAAGTAGATATATCAGCACCATACATTAAAATGCATCCACCAGAAATGTTGTTACTACTAGACGGCGCCACGGTTGATCTTTGTTGCTCGTGGGCATGGTACAGATGGCTCTGAAACAGTATACACTACCTTTCCACGAACGAAACGCATGATCATTTGCAACACATAACATATTTCGCCGTACCACTATATAGGGAGGTTGGTATTGTGGTTCATGCGTTCGGCTGTGAAGCAGTGGTACCAGGTTCAAATCCTAACTATACGCGCTGAAAATGTTATTTTGTTTCTTTTTTTTTCAAACTTTGTTTTTTTATTTTTTTGTTTTTTGTTGCGCATAATCTTTGATTTTGTAAAAACAGTGTTTTACAAGGTGCAAACGGGCGGGTTTTTATTTTGTTGTCGTTTTTTAAAATTTTCCATATATGGACTTTTTTTCATTTTTTTCTACTCAGAATCACGAGCTCTTTCGTTTCGTTTTATAGTTATACAAAGTGATCATAGATCCGATAGATACATACATACATACAGGGTGAAAATGAGTATACAGACGAACTTGAAGCGTGAAGAGTGTACCTAGTTATTCCTGACAGAGTTGGGTTATACTCGTTTCTGACTAATTCGCATACGTTGAATACAATTTTCGGGTCCATTATGAGATCCAAGATGGCAGCAACTTATTTTTGCAATTTTCATCATTATACTCGTTTCTGACTAATTCGCATAGGTACGTGGAATACGATTTTCGGGTCCATTCTAAGATCCAAGATGGCGGGAACTTTTTTTTGTAATTTTCATCATTATACTTTTTTCTGACTAATTCGCATACGTGGAATACGATTTTCGGGTCCATTCTGAGATCTAAGATGGCAGGTACTTTTTTTTGCAATTTTCATCATTATACTCGTTTCTGACTAATTCGCATACGTTGAATACAATTTTCGGGTCCATTATGAGATCCATGATGGCGGCAACTTATTTTTGCAATTTTCATCATTATACTCGTTTCTGACTAATTCGCATACGTGGAATACGATTTCCTGGTCCATTCTAAAACCCAAGATGGCGGGAACTTTTTTTGAAATTTTCATCTTTATACTCGTTTCTGACTAATTCGCATTCGTGGAATAATTTTTTAGGTTCCATTCTAAGATCCAAGATGGCGGGAACTTTTTTTTTGCAATTTTCATCATTATACTCGTTTCCGACTAATTCGCATACGTGGAATACGATTCTCGGGTCCATTCTAAAATCCAAGAGGGCGGGAACTTTTTTTTGCAATTTTCATCATTGTACTCGTTTCTGACTAATTCGCATACGTGTAATACGATTTCCGGGTCCATTCTAAGATCCAAGATGGCGGCTACTTTTTTTTTGTAATTTTCATTATTATACTCGTTTCTGACTAATTCGCATACGTGTAATACGATTTCCGGGTCCATTCTAAGATCCAAGATGGCGGGAACTTTTTATTTTGCAATTTTCATCATTATACTCGTTTCTGACTAATTCGCATACGTGGAATACGATTTCCTGGTCCATTCTAAAACCCAAGATATTGTAAATATTAGATGTCAAAGGCGCCTAGCCTTGTAAGAGATTGCATATACCCGAGAAATTTGACCGGTGGTTGCTAAGACCGAGTGGCCGAGGGGTACAGGCATCAGCCGCGAAAGCTGAGTACGTGGGTTCGATCCCCACCTCGGACATAGGTGATCTTGGTCGTTTTTCTTTGGTATATGACATCTAATATTTATAATTTATATAGTATTAAGTAGTGTGACTACTGGAGAAAAATTAAAAGTACAAATCAAAATATTTAGTTTATAAATAATTTGATTTGTACTTTCGCAATATGTTCAAAATTAAATTACTTAAGAAGATAATTGAATTTCTGAAAAAATTTAATTTTCGCTTTACAATCGGTCATGACCGTAACGTTACACATTTCGTTACATATGTTACAATCATGACAGAAAAAGCAAACGACATCACCTCAAATCAAATTATCACTGAACTGCGAATAAATACAAACAGAGACGTAGTTTCATTGTTTTAATAAATATTTAAGCGATATCATACCTTTATTAACTTTTATTAATTTGTTTGAAATAACATCCAATACTTACCCCGCAATTTAACACAAGAAAAACAATTTTCGACGACAAATCTCGCGTCGACACACATTGTCAATTTTCATTCCAAACAAACATGACCGTTTTTGTTTTCTGAATGTTGGAGTCTTGTTCAATAGTTTTGCCGATAAATAAAAGGTAAAAGCAACCAAATCGTTTATGTAGTATGGCAAGAATAGACATTTTGATGTCGTTATTTTCATGACGTTACACACGCAACAAAAAATTGGACACATTTTCCAAGTTGAATAAATTTATTATGTTTAATGATACAATAATGGCATTTTGTAAATACGTTGAAAAAGTAACCCAGAACTCAAACCCAACTTACGAACACAATAAAGCACAAAAGTTTAGCTAAAATGTCATATTTTCCTTAATTAGTGTAGTAATTGGACAAACAGTTTTTATATGGAGTAAAATTAGTAAGAATGGAAAAAAAAAGAAAATATATAGAAATGTGTAGGGAACATCAAGATTTCATGGTTCTAACTAAACTATAGAGAGTTTCTTTTCAGATGAATGTGGAATGTATATTCGTTATTAAAACAGAACTGATGCCATGACAAAAATAAAATGAGGACAACCAAAAACAAACTATGGTACAATTTTTTGCGACCGAACCCTTATATTCTAAGATGAAAAGATAAGAATTTTAATATATTGCGTTTGCAAATTTTCATGGAAAGGTTGTACATTAAAAAACCTAAAGAGGCAGAGTTCTCACACAATTTTAAAATGTCACTGTCACTATCTATCATTCGATTTCATATTGTTGTCGGTTGAGTCGGTTGTGTTTTATATTGCTGTTAGCTTACTTAAAGATTGTTGTTATCGTTTTTGTTCAATTTCGTTATTAATTGTTGATCTATTTAGATATTTTGTTTGTTGGTGCACATTTAAAATGGATGATGTCGTAGCCGGTTCCGGCTAACGTTTTTTCATCTCTAAAGAAGAAGCGGCAAAAGCAAAATCCTGTGACTGCCATTGAAAAGCGGATGGTGGTGAATATTTACAAATGAAGAAATGTGCCATAGAAAGGAATATCCCACTAAATCGGACCGTGTGAAAAATACTGCTGAGACTGCTGGCATATCGTTGGCTACGGTATACAACATTTTAAAAGAAAATACATTTTTAAATGAAATTAGATAATGTAATAGATAACACAGTGGAAAATTTTATTATAAACGTTGGTGGTTCCGAGTCCTCGGACTCTTCCACTGACAGTGAATAATACTTATGTATGTCATCTGAGTTTTATTTTCTAATTTGTTACCAAATTCAAATTACATTTGAGCGTCCCAGATTAAAGCCGCCTATAATGTCGACAAATACTAAACGACGTTGCCGATGGGTAGGGTTGTCTTAGTATTGTTATCTGCTCAGTCTTTATGACACCGTGTCCGCTTTTATAATTTATACCGATAGTTTTAATCCTTAAATGCATGACTTTTAAAAGTAGTTAAGTTAGTCCATAATGTAAACTAGATTAAATATGCAAATATTGTTAAATTTTAAACTACATTAAATTCAGTAAATGTAAAATAGGTACGATATGAGTTACAAATAAAAAAAAAAAACTTAGTTAAAAACTGCCAAACACTAAACGAAAAACTTTCAATATTTACATTTTTTCAAAATTGCCGCCATCTTGCTTATAAAACACTTAAAACTTTTATAAATATAGTTTAGCCAACAAATTAATAATAAATGTGAAAACTATGCGTTCAGCTATCGGTAAACATCAAATGATATGTACGTACATAAGTTCCGAGAAATTCAGTGGTATCGGCCTAAATCGAAGAAGGAAGGTTTACGACCACTGCTTCTTTGTTCACCCGTTTGACAGATAATTCTAATCTTAAATAAAACGAAGTATAACTTAAGGAAAATATGACATTTTAGCTAAACTTTTGTGCTTTATTGTGTGTTTTTGTTGCGTGTGTAACGTCATGAAAATAACGGCATCAAAACGTCTATTCTTGCCATACTACATAAACAATTTGGTAGCTTTTACCTTTTATTTATTGGAAACACTATTGAACAAGACACCAACATTCAGAAAACAAAAACGGCCTTGTTTGTTTGGAATGAAAATTGACAATGTGTGTCGACGCAAGATTTGTCGCCGAAAATTGTTTTTCTTGTGTTAAATTGCAGTATTGGAGATTATTTCAAACAAATTAATAAAAATTAATAAAGGTATGATATCGCTTAAAACAATGAAACTACGCCTCTGTTTGTATTTATTCGCAGTTCAGTGATAATTTGATTTGAGGTGATGTCGATTGCTTTTTTCTGTCATGATTGTAACATATGTAACGAAATGTGTAACGTTATATACGGTCATGACCGATTGTAAGGCGGAGATAATTTTTTTTCAGAAATTCAATATCTACTTAAGTCATTTAATTTTCAATGATATTACTATTTTGACATGCTTTTTGCCTGAAGTACTACATAGTACAAAATTATATATCGTGTTCTGAACTAAGCTTTATGTTGATCATGAATGTAACGTTCAGTCACGTATGTAACGTAAGTTACGATGTCATGAATGTAACTGTACATTTTTTTGCGACCGAACCCATACAGTATGGCAGCCCGGCGGTGCTGCATAAATATGTTGGCTATTTTGTTTACGGCCATTATAAAAACCGGTCATTTGCCACGGATGATGACAGACGCTTTGATTGTACCGATATGTAAAGACAGGAAAAAGAATGTCACTAGTGCATTTAATTACCGCCCCATTGCCTTAGCAAATATTATAGCCCGGCTGTTGGAAAAGGTGCTTCATCAGCTCTTGTCACCATTTATGCACAGCACCGATAGTCAGTTTGGCTTTAAAAGTGATGTTTCTACTGCCTCTACACGTTCAAACAGATTGTTGGTTATTATAAATCCAGGAAAACATCTGTATACGCCTGTTTCTTGGATCTGAGCAAAGCATTTGACAGAGTTGATCACCAATTGCTCTGGGAAAAGATGAAGGCGCGAAACATGCCCTCTTCTATAATAAGGGTGCTCAAAAAATGGTACTCACAACAGAACAATGTGGTACGATGGAATGGAACATTGTCTAGTGGTACCGGTATGAAGTGTGGTGTAAGACAAGGTGGGAGTATGTCACCGGCGCTTTTTAATTTATACATGGATGGGCTATCGGAGGCACGCAGACTGGAGTTGGAGCACTATGGCTAATCATCTAGCGTATGCGGACGACATGGTCCTGCTCGCTCCGTCGGTGGGCGCAATGCCGAGACTGCTTGGGGTATGTGAAGGATACGCGAGCACCCATAACATGATATACAACACAGATAAGTCGGAGTTCATGCTTATGGAAGCAGCAAATAAACCCACCCATATACCCCCACTACTGTTGAACGGCTCACCACTGCGACAAGTACAGGAGGTTAAATATCTCGGCCACGTTCTACGTTTCGACATGAAGGACAACGAGGACATACAGAGGCAAAGACGTGCGATTGCAGTGCGCGCAAACATGCTAGCCGGGAGGTTCTCTAAGTGCAGTGGGGAGGTCAAGAGGCAGTTGTTCCTGAGTTACTGCACCAGCGTGTATACCGTAGAACTGTGGTTGAACTACACCTGCTCTGCCGCGAGAGACATGCGCGTGTAGTACAACGACGCGTGGCGCGCCATGTTCCGGCTGCTGCGCTGGTGCAGCGCGAGCGCCATGTTTGCCGAGGGCCGCGCCCCGGGCTGGAACGCGCTGCTGCGGGCGAGGATCGCCAACGCCAGGAAGGCAATAAATACCTCCCCTAATAGCCTTCTAACAGCGGTGAGAGAGTGGGACGCCAGCCCGCTTCACGAGCGATGGAGAGGGTTCCACAAGCCGATTGCACGGGATCGGGGTGACCCATGATATCGGCCATAATAAAATTTATTTATTTTTAATTAATTAATTTTTATATTCTGTATTGATTAGTGATTAGTATTATTATTGATTTCAATTTAATTTATGAATAGGTATTTTTTATATAATTTGGAATTGTAATATGACTCAGTCAGTCTGGAATAAATTAATTTCATTTCATTTCATTTGTTCTACTTTAAACGCTTGACACTGTTTAAAGTAGGCCTACTTTCTAAGTACCAATATAATTACAGATTATAAAGACCTACAGTAATATTGTACTTTCTAATTGCCTGATTATCGTACAGAATGTTTTTTTTATATATAACTAGCTGACCCGGCGAACTTTCTTTCGCTTGAAAGTTGGTAAATGTCAAATCATAGTTTAAACCAGGGATCGGATAACGGTTTTTGCTCCATACAAAAGAACGGTTCGAATTCCGTTCTTTTTCGTTCTTCGGTTTATATTTTTTTGGTTAATGGAGTAATTGAAAAATATGATGTTAATAATTACATAAAATCTTGAATACTACATAAAGAGCGTAAAACATTTTAAAATATTGAGTTATTTCGAGGTTTTTCTAAAAAACCGGTTCCGATCCCTGGTTTAAACATAAAAAGCAATGTCAAAGACATCATTAATATTTTTGTTTTTACATATCTAACTATTTTATTAACAATTGGAGCAATAAAATTATAACTTATTATTATGAATCACTTTATTGGTTCTTTATTATACTATAAATCACTATTATTTATTTCTATACAGGGTGGTCCAAACCTTGACGTCAAAAAATTTAAGTATTAGTGATGGGAAAGAAGTTATCGAAATGTTACTTTCATATCATTTATTTAAGACATGATAATATGTTCTCAATAAAAATAAGACATTAAGTATTATATTTCACATTATATGTGGAATATCAGGTATTAAGCTCTGGAATAATATTATTGCGTTTTTTAGAACGGTAATTATAATTGTGCTCCCTTTTTCTCGACCACTTGGTTCTGCTGTAGCTGTGGGACTGTTTACGCGTCCTCACTTGACCCAGAATTGACGACATGGATTTCAGATCAATTTTGCTGCTAGTCGTATTTTTTAAATAATTTTTTACAAACACTTTTCTTAGTTTCGATTTTTTCAATATCTAAATTTTTACTTTTACTGTTTTGACCGAGGCATAATATGTAAATGATCAAACTGCAATAATTATGTCACGAAAACGTAAACAAACAACACTCAAATAATGCACTATCACGTCTATTCCCACTAATGATGTCACAACACTAATCGAAAGTAAATAACACTATCACCTACAACCGTGCGGGAAGGGGTCGAGTGACCTTATAATCTATGACGGGCTTTTCGGCCTATTATCCGCAAGGAATCGAAAAAAATATTAATCAGTGCGGTATCAGGCCGAAAAACCTTAGCACAGCTTTAATGCCTTATTGAATAGCCCTTAAAGTCCTAAACTCAAACCTATACTTGTATCTTTTGTACATATAGAAATACTCATTTTACACCCTCCGCACCAGGGGAAGTTCACAGTTTTTCGCCTCCGCACCGAACGGGAGTACATGCATCGGGTGTTTAAGCCTTATATCGCAGCGAACGTGTTAAACAGACTCGTGGTGTCAAAATTTAATGTCATGTCATAAAAATGTCAAAATAATGAAGAACGGCGGACTATTCAATACTTAATAATTTGTAAATCGCAATTTCGGGTCGTTTTTTTTTGTGATTTTTTCCCCTTTTTACACGACTGCCAAAAGGAGAGTATATGTGTTCAGCCCCTATGTATGTTTCATATTTTCTTTAAACGCGCAGATCTTCATGACCACTTAACCGTTTTTAATAGTGTAAGGTATCGTTAGAATTCTCGTGACGTCGCGGGTAACATAGGATATGTGACGTCACGTTTAAAACAATATGGCGGCCTAAAAATTCAATATTATCCAACCAAAAAAAAAGAAATATGAAAGAAACCTATCGAGTTTGGTATCAAAATGAAGAGCTTAAAGCAACGATTACGAATATGCATATAAATTATATGTTTGTTACTTATTCTAGAAAAGCCAGATTCATTAAAATACAATTAAAGCGCAAAAAATAATATGTCATTTAAATGCTATGATTTGGATATCAAATAAAAGCATTTTGTATGCAGATTGTAAATATGTATATAAGTTATATGTTTAAGTATATGTTTGAAGAGAAAACTCGAAATGTTCTACATCGCACTATTGAAGTTTTTCTTCAATGCCTAAGCCGTGACAGGACTGTCACCGTTGACACATCTTCTTAAACGCTAAGTGTGTATGAAACAGATACATTGCATGTACGCGCTTGTGGTCAAGGGGTAAAATGCACGGCTGCTACGCAGCGAGCGTGGGTTCAATCCCCGGCTCGTAACCGATGAGTTTTACAAATAAAATTTATATACGATATATCGTATGATTATGTACAGTAGGTACCTACCGATCAAAAGTTTAAGTTCACTCTATGATTTCGATACAAAATAGACTTTCAGTAGATTTTTTTTTTTTAGTTTTAACAGTAAATTTTCATGAGCTAGTTAAAATTAATTTCCCATAGAATCTGAACAATTTTATACGTTGAATCTGATAATAATAGGCAAGTTAGGTTGTCATATTTTGATGATGACATGACTACCAAAAGCTGCCACAGCTGCCTCAGTTGTCCGAACTGTTCAAAAGTAACGGTTAATTAATAAGAAAATAGCTCAATAATCAGTCATAATTATATTAGTTGGAAACAAGTGTCGACTTAAATGCTGGACAAATGATAA
Organism: Thaumatotibia leucotreta; assembly: GCA_025490895.1. Taxonomy (NCBI): domain Eukaryota; kingdom Metazoa; phylum Arthropoda; class Insecta; order Lepidoptera; family Tortricidae; genus Thaumatotibia; species Thaumatotibia leucotreta. The sequence goes on along the minus strand of JALPQI010001823.1, from coordinate 94,508 downwards.
ACCCAAACAATCGATTTCGTGTTAAAATTGTGGTGCGAACTTAACATTTTGTCCAGTACTGAACACAAATTGCTTTACGGTGAAGAAAAACATCGTGAGGGAACTTGCAAACTTGCATACATCTGCGAAGAAATTCAAGGATGTATGAGAAGTTCCCAACAAGTATTGGACCAGCGTTGCGGAGAATGGCCAGAATATAATATCAAACAAAAAATAACGTACGATATGATTCGCATATCAGAGGAATGTCCCTTAAATACAATCACAATAGCAATTGAGGCCAAACAAAATTAATATACCTACGTGTTGTAACATGCGCATAAAATTTAAAACTTGAAATATCTTAACATTAACAATTCGTATCGTGTAGGAGACATTTAAGTAATGTGGGCCGGTTTTTTTCATCCAAAATATGAGCCTACAATTTAGACACATGATAGGTACAACAACGTCACTAGAAAATGAGCTTAGTCAGACATTATGGTGCTGGAGAGGAAAACTAAAGGGGGTGGCAAGGTTTTGAACGTTCTGCCTTTGACATTTGATCTGATCAGGGTCGGGTATGGTCTTAACATTTGCGCAGGGGAGTTGGTATGAATGAAGATAGGTTTGCCTAGAAAGTTGAGTCTCACGCAGCTCGCGCAAGCGCGCTGGGTGGCCGCGCTCCAGGCCTTTGGCCCTACGCGGATCACGGCTTTCAGCCTCTCCATTTTCTTGAAACAATTTTTCGGGCCTGTGGCCCTAAGATTCGTTTTAATGCTACACTTTTCCATTGTATAGCGAAGGAGCGCTGGGCTCTGGTAGCTTGGCCTTTGGTCTTGCAAGCCGGCGCCCCTTTAGGGGACACTTCGGGCCTTCGGCCCTACGCGTAGCTTGGTTTACAGCCTTCGCAGGTTGTTGAAATGATGGTCGGGTCTACGGATCTCCGATTCGTTTTCATGTTACACTATTCCATCACGTAGTGTGGTAGCGCTGGGCTCTGGCTTTGATTGTTAACACGTTAATTGCGGCAGTCCATTTCGTGTACTTTACATTGGAGCTGTATCAGGTACATTAGACCTGTTTCTGAACTTTTCCTTGTAGCGTCATAGGGTCGTATGGATCTGTTCGAGGTGCATGTCTTTAAGTGTAATTTACTGGCTAGTAGTAATGATTCCCTTTTTTTTTTTGTTCTAATACACTTTCGATGAGCACATCAACATATAACTTCAGCCGTTTCTAGATCTAAGAATTAGAAGATTATTAAATCTGCAATAGTTATTTATTATACAAGGGGGCAAAGTTGTTGTTTAACTGTCGTGCCAATATTGAGACCTGAGCTAGCGAAAGATTCCAAAATTGAGCCACGAGCGTAGCTAGTGGTTCAAAAACTGGAATCTTGAGCTTTGCGAAGGTCTCAAGGCACGAGAGTTGAACAAACTTTGCCGCCAAGTGTAATACAACTTTTTTCCCCTCACTATCGCGAGGAAATATGATTACAAATCTCATCCAAATGTAAATTAACTTAAAGAAACCATTTAAAACTCAATGTCGAAACGTATCGTAGAATAGAGTTACGTAAATATAGCCAATGGCTTACAAAGTCACCCATGAGTACGACCAATTTAACATGTGAGCTCCGATTGCGCATGTTTACTACGGTCATACAGATCCACTTATACTAGGCAGTAGGGGGCTATAGGAATTAGAGCAATGTCAAATTACTTTATTCACAAGAGTATAAAAAGCGTTTTTACCCGCTCGTATTAAACGATAAACGAGCGCTTTACGAGCTAGTGAGGGGAAAAATAATTTGTCAGATCCATTCGACCCTATATCCGCACTGAATGATTAACTTATCGATAAAAGTTTAGGGCTGTGAAAGTAAAATATCGATAAACTGAACGATAAAAAAATCAACGATATTAAACAAAACTTAATATAAAGTTAAATTAAAAATAATTTGAAATTAAATATATGTTATTATTTGTACTCACTTTACTACGCAGTCGATATCAAGGTGGTCTGGAATCAACATCTGCATAATTTCTTCGACGTTTGACGGTATTTTCAATGTCCCCAATGGACATTAAAAGCATTCGTCTGGACCGCTTTATTATAAGACCCAAACACAGCTAACCCACGGAACAACTGTTAAATAATGTTTATTGCACTCGAGATGGCACGTTTTTTTCGCGTAATACCCACAAAATGTCGACTATTGTTTTCACTGACTGCACCTAAGGGCGGCACTAGTCAAACTAATCATAATCCTGGTGCGTTTAGCGGGTCATCGGGTATCAGGTCGAAAGGACCTGATATCCGCACTAGGTGAAAAAAAATTCTTTTCTGTCGGTATCAGATACAATCGACCTTTTATTGTACCGATGGAATATATTCGAAGAGACAATTCCAAAAATATATTTGTCATTTCTACTCCTTTGCAAATAGAAGATACATGTCCCGCACCAGCGGTAGGAACAGTCTTTTTAGTGCCGCCCCGCGGGATAGTTTATCATCGGATCTTTAAGACCTGATACCGCAATGAACGTGTTAAGGCTAATTGCCTTAACAATCGAACTCTCGCCCGAGAAGGACGGTTGTACCGCTTGGGCTCGCTCGTCGGGCCTCCGACCATCGGGCTCACGCTTGAAGCACCCTGATAGTTATGCTCCAGGCCTTCGGCCCTTCTTCGGCCTTGCTTTGAATTTCTTCCAAGTGACACTAAGTTAAAGTCTGTGCCTCTGGCTCCGGTGGTCCGGGCCGGGGGCTCGGCTTTTGGCCTTGCAAACCAGAGCCTCTCTGAGGAACGAAAACGATTCGGCCCTACGCGGAGTAGGTCCTACGGTCTTTGCAGGTTGTCGAAACGATCGTCGGATCCATTTTAACGTTACACTATTTCGTCGGCTGACGTGGTAGGCTTTGGCGGCTAGGACTTCCGCCTCGCGAACTGGCGCGCCTATGAGTGCCGCTTTTGGCCGTTGGCTCCACGCGGACCTCGGCTTTAAGTCTTCGTTGGAGTTCGAAGCGAACCGTTGCACACCGAACGGGCCCACCGGTTGTGGGCTCGCTCGTTGTGCCTTGGACCCTACGCGGATGTCGGTTTTTTAGATGCTGGGGTATTTGAAGAAGCATGGTAGTTCAATTTTCTCGCAGCTCGGCCTTCGGTCTCGCTTTAAATTTGCAAGCAACATGCTTGGGCCCTCGAAGTGAAGGTCCGGGCCTCCGCTAGCTCAGTTTTCGGCCTCCCACCCTGAAGCTCGCCCATTTACACTGGTTCCACTAATGTTCCGGCCCTCACGTGGCGTGCCCTACGGCTTCGCCCAAAATTAGCGGCATGGAAACTCCTTGGGCCCCCGGAGCGAAGCTTCAGCCCGCTGCGAAGTCGATTTTTGAAATTCTATCCAACTTTAAGGAATAATTAAGTCAGGATATAATTAAACGTTAGTGTACGCGATTAAAACCCGTTTGTTATTAAAATATAACTTTAAGGAATCTCCAGATTCACTAAAAGGATATGAAATAAATAAAATAATTAAAAAATTAAAAAACACGACTGCTCTTTTCAGCGAACCAAAAAGTAACAAATAATTCCTTTCTCACGTTAAATCTTGTGAGCGTATCTACATAATTATAGGCGCTTGTCTTATTAATTACTATATTTTGTCTCGATTGCAGTCGGGGAACCTTTCATTACGGAAAATATAAATATAATATGGAAGTTCCCCGACTGCAATTGAAACAAAATATAGTAAGTAATAAGACAAGCGCCTATAATTATGTAGATACGCTCACAAGATTTAACGTGAGAAAGGAATTATTTGTTACTTTTTGGTTCGCTGAAAAGAGCAGTCGTGTTTTTTAATTTTTTAATTATTTTATTTATTTATGTTATACGTAAATCGGTCAAGCCGTTCTCGAGTTATAAGCGGCGTAACTAACACCACTTTCTTTTATTAATATAGATAATATAAGTAGGTCATATTTTTATTCAAATAAACTAAAAATAGAAAGGCTGTGTTTACCCACACAAGGGCCGATCCTAGATTATTGAAAATAAAAGGAAATGCTACTTTATTGATTTAATGGAAGGTTTACTCTAACTCTATTGAAGTGGTTTTAATTCACATTGGGCCTTTCAAAATATGTCAATTATGTCATCAGAATTCGCCTTGGCACCAAAGGGCCCATTTCGGGGCCTTAAAAAAATGGTTCACGATTCTCGGAGATATCGAGTAGGTACAGTCGAGGAATTTAATTTCCTACCCATTTCGTACCTTGTCACAGTGACAATCATTATGAAAGCTGCTAGGACTGTCATATTATAGCTACTATGACAAGGTACGAAATGGATGGGAAATTAAATTCCTCGACCGTACACCTACATACACACAACAAAAACATAGTCCACCCAATTTTTTTTTCAAATGGTCTTAGAATTAAGTAACTTTTTCATATTTTTATGTTTATATTTATTAAATCTAACTAAAAGCACAAAAATGGTTTTCCGACGAGGAGTTACGTAATTATAAACATGACTAAAGAAATCCGTTAAAATTAATGACTTACTGCAAACACAACGTTCGCAAAGAACAGCACATATTTCACAATAAAAGCCGCGAGACACATTTTAAAAGATTTTTTGTAAAGCCCGCACAATTTACACAACTAAACCCTAAGCCACGTAAACTAAAGATTACTAATACTGATAGGCGAACATTACTTATATGATATTTATCAGGTTAAAACAAGTACTCGATACTAGCTTATCTGATAATACTAACATAATGGTAAATTCCCCGAGTAACCTGACAACCATATTAGTATTTCCTGGTTATTTGAATAACTTTTCACTATAAAGAGTATAAGGTAGGCTACACTTAGGTAAAGTTTAAATAACCTTATTTGATTCATTTATTTAAACAACTACCAAATGATGATGGTACAACTCATCATCATTTATTTAAGTCCTGAATAAATACTATTTCCTCTTCTTAATTTCCATTATATTCTATTCTCTGCATTTTCCTTCAGCTGTCTATACGTTTCAACTTCTATAGTTTCCTTCAATTGCTCCATATAGACTCTCCGTGGTCGAATCTTTCCTTCGATTAAAACTTTAATGAAGTCATCGTGACGAAGTTAATGACCTATATTTTTCGACTTCTGTTTTCAATTACTTTTAATAATGTACTTCTTTCCTGGACTATACCCAGCACCTCTTCATTAGTCTCTTTCTCCGTCCAACTGATCTTTTCCAACCTTTGCCAAAACCACACCTCAAAAGCCTGTAATCTTTCCCTGTCCCGTTGCGTCAAAGTCCACGTTTCTCAAGCATAGAGAGCAATGCTCCAAATGTACACTTTAACCAGTTTCTTCAGTGTCGTGCGTGATCTTAGCCTTGACGTGAGCAAAGGTCTTTTTAAATTAAATGCCTGCTTGGCCATGGCTATCCTGTTAACAATATCAGGTGTACATCTGGAGTCATCGGTTATAATACTTATAATGCTGCTTAAATGTGTTCATAGAAGTTAGCAGTGCCGGGAGTTCTTTTCTATTTCTGCCGTCCAATGGTAAAACGCTGCAACTCGAGTTACAGCGTTTTAAGTGTTTTTGGATCAAATTATTTCTTTCGAGTTTTTCTATCATACCCTGTTTTCAAAATTTTCTCTTTTAATTAAGGCTGTACAAAACTGTCAAAAGGCTGTAACTACGGCCTTAGCACGCCAAAACATTGCAACTGCAGTCATGACAGTCTTACGTTCCAGCAGAACGCTGCAAGTATTACTTGCATCGTTTAGGTATCGCTATAGTAATTATATTTAGAGCGCGTAACACGCCAGAACGCTGCAAGTATCACTTGCATCGTTTAGGTATCGCTATAGTAATTATATTTAGAGCGCGTAACACGCCAGAACGCTGCAAGTATCACTTGCATCGTTTAGGTATCGCTATAGTAATTATATTTAGAGCGCGTAACACGCCAGAACGCTGCAAGTATCACTTGCATCGTTTAGGTATCGCTATAGTAATTATATTTAGAGCGCGTAACTCGCCAGAACGCTGCAAGTAAACGACAAAAGGGATAGTAATATTGATTATCTTTACAGAGAGTGAGATGAAATGCTTCCAGAGCAGTTTACCTACATAATTTTTTTTTTGTTTAGGATTCACCAGTTTCATATTGTATTATAAGTTAACGTTAGAAAAACGAGTAAATTGTTGTTTTATATATCGCAACATATTTAAAAGACGCACTAAACAATCACAAAATATTCCGGAGTGAGTGTAAAATGGCTAGAAAACTAAGAACATTACAGTTGCTAAGGCTAGCAACTGAATTGGATCCCTACAAGCCCGGATCGGTACCCGCGGTTTATTGCTGCTGAAAATGACTACAGATATCGCAGAGATACGGTACCCGCGGTTTATTGCTGCTGGAAATTATTACAGATATCGCAGGGATATGGTACCCGCGGTTTATTGCAGCTGGAACAGCTTGATACCGCAGAAGATATTTTAATGCAATAGTACATTACTATAGAGGACGGGAAACGAAGGGTTACAGGCCAAGTAGATATATCTGGCCGAAGGAACTGAGGCCAGATAGGAATACGCGGCCTGTAACCCTGTTTCTCGCCGAGATTTGTAAAGTGCTTTTCTCAAACTTGCCATGAAATAAAACGAACTGATTTCCTCGCGAGGTAAGGTACCAATTTATAGATGTTATTTAGTTTTACGTTTCAAATTGTTTATTTAGTTAAATAAAATAGACGTACGTGAATACTACTAGCATTATACTAGTACGTCTACTCGTTTCTGTTACCATCTAGACCACCTAAAATAATCATAGGTACGATACATTAACCTATGTGTTATATTCAAATATTTGCATAGTATATATTTTTTTAATTTTCTTGTTTTATCAAGTACTGTAATGGTGGGTAGTAACGGAAACGCCCAATGTCATCAATACTTTTATTCGGGCTGTACTTATAGGTATAGGTACCGACGGCCCCTACGTAAGTTGTCGTAACTTGAAATTTGGGATTTTTTTTTATTTCATAAAACATCATATCTTTTAGCAATGTTTCCGTTCCGCGAAGAAAACATTTAAAAAACCTATTACAAATAGGTGTTTGACACACGTAAACTATCGTAACTTAAAAAAGCACCATCGTACACTGTAGTAAGTGTACTTACGACAGTTAATACGGGGCGGCCACCTGCGCTCGCGCAGCGTAAGTGCCAGTTACGATCTTATACGCGGTGGAGCAGAAGTTTTTCGTGAGTGATCATTTTTTGCCAAAAACTAACAACTAGATGAGCCGAAAATGGACAAACGATACATTTTATTCGATAAAAGTAAGAAACTGCATCGGGGACAAACTCAAACTAACTGCAAGACCAAAATTAATTTTTGAAACGGCCGTTAGAATTACTACAAAAGGTGGTCCAAGATGAAATAAAAGACGCTTCAGAAATAAAAATAATTTAAAACTACTAAGCAAAGTTGGGAATCTATTGAATTACACTCAAAAATCAGGTGCGAATTTATTAGTATGGATGTTAATAAAATTTTAATAATACCGGTGAATACTGTATTATGTGTCACTTACCACAACTTACTTCGGAGTTTAAGGTCGGCGTTTTGTCTTAAGTTTAACATACTACTATTTACATTGAATTTTATTATTTTTTTTGTGTTGTATGTGTACTTGAGACATTTTTCGTCGGAAATTGTTTTTTAATTTCTATTGTAAGTGATATTTAAGACAGTATACGCCGGATCAAATACAGAGTTACTACAATTTACAATTATAATGTTGGCGTATTTCAATAATTTCAGCTCCTTATACAGGTTCATTGTCTCATTATCAAGGTTAGTCATCAGTGAAATCATCATCTGCAGATCGACAATTTGACTGCTGACTGAATGAAACCGCCAACAGCAGCACTATCATGAAAGCGATATGTCTGTTCTTTAAGATTATAATTACGTTGAAAAACACTTAATACTGATCTCATATGATGTAGTTGAAGCTGCAGGCATTTTTGTTAACTGATTGTTTTATGTCTTTGAACTGTGAGAGAAGTCATTAATCTGCCTTGTCTATAATTATAATTTCAAAATTGCGTCCCTAATGCTGAATGACAGACGTAGTGATGAATGTAATGAAGTTTTTATGTACTAACTAAATGCACAAAATTACAATTAAACGGTTAAACTCATGTATATTCGGTAAATATAAAAAGTGGGTAATGAACAGATGAGCACCTAGCGGCTCGCTGAGCCCGTAGAGATAAAACGGGTTAAAGGTGGTCCGGCGCAAGCACTGATGTCATGTCCGACTGTAAGTTTGTGTCTCCAAACACTACGTAACAGATGATAAGCACACGAAGTCACTGTGTGCACAAAACCATCATTCGCTTGGAGATAACCGGCTTCCTTGCCGTTGGCTCAGTCCAGCCCCCATCCCGATTGAAATTAATCTTAATCGCTCTGTATATCTTCACTGGCAGATAGCATCTTTACCGTACCAGCATCCTCGTTTTATTAAAGCGTTTAGGAAATACAATGTGTCCGTATCGTATGCGTTCACCATAGCTGAGTTGTCTATCCCCCTGTCCTTGACACTCCATATGTGTTCCTAGTCTTGTAGACTCATTACGTCGTTCCTTACCGAAGTCATACGGTATCTCATAAACACCCGAACTGCAAAGTGAATTCCCGTCCTATGGAGAGCGTAAGAAGTACTCATATTGGTATGAGGACGCAAAATAGTCTAAATGCTAAACCTCCGGCGTAATAGGCGTCCAATTTCGTTAGTTATTCTATTAGAGAGATTATCACACAGTAGAGAGGGCACCAGCATTACTGCATTAATATGAGGCAAGAATTCTGGTGCCCTCTCTACTGTGTGGTGATGTCGAAACGTCCCTGAGCTCCTTGTACGCTGACTTCGTCTCCAACCATATCTGTTCCTCTCCAAACTCTCCAACGTCTCGTCTCGTCTGACATGTTGCAACATTTGTAATAATTAAGATACCAGGAGGTAATAGAAGATACCTGTGTCCAGCAGTGGAATGAAATAGGCGAATGATGTGATGTGAATAAACGATATTAACTCATTTCGCATGTATTGTGAATCACAGAACCGCGAAAACAGTTTTGCGAGATAATGGTATAGGCCAGTTAGCAGGTAGCATTTCTATATACTTTTTGTGAGTGACGATCATTTTGACCTAGCATTACTAACCCGTCAAGAAAACGAAGTGTCCCATCCACCTCTCTTTTAAATGAGAACTTCATTTTGGGATGCATTTCATTAAGATAGGTTAGTAACACATAAACAACTCTATCAGGAATTACAGCAAAAATATCATTCACATTTCATAACCAGCATCTCGGCCTATTCGGACAACTCTCGAATGCCTTCTGCTCAAAATCCATGAAAATGTTCATCAGTACCAGAACTACATTATAAGAGAACTCTTTGCTTCTATCCGAAAATAATACTCCTGTCGCCAAAAGATAAAGCAACTATTCAGGAAATGTTTGATGAATTTCATGTGCACAGTAGGTAAGTCGTTATGAGCTACAACATTTTTAATTATTTTTATAGTTTCCAGTACTCGCAAACAATGAAGCTACATTAAACTCAACTACATAATCTCGTCTTCATTCAACACGACATTTTTCAGAAACTGTACAAAAATACTGTACTTACCTGATCTATTTTTCATGATAAAACATACAAAAAACTATTCACCTGATCAATTTCCTCAAAATATTCCATCAAGGTTCCATAAAAATACTATTAAATTGTTTATTAAATGGCATAATATAGTAACTAACAGAAAGTTTTTATAATGTTTCCACAAAACAATGTAGTAAATAACAGATACGACTAAACTTACACGCATAATTACGACGTATCTTGTAGTATGTATCACTTACGATCAATGACCATTTATAACCACCAGCGTATAGTATAGTTAGTAATACATACCACAATTTTTAGTTTCTGTTCTCCGTCATATACTGTCGTAAGTGCAATTCCGGCAAAAGTATGATATATCGACGCTTATCTAAAACAACTCGGTATCTCGAAATAGTCCATTTTGCAATTAACTATAAAACTAGGCGCGGAATACGCTAAAGTTTATCGTGACTAAGACTCCCGTATTCTAGTTCAAAATTTTAGCACTGTGGCAGCATTGTGCCGTTATGCCATTGGTGGAGAGTCGATGCCATTTTATCTGCAAGACCGGCCATAGGCCAGTTGAACCACAGAAATTGACGCCGTCACTGCGTTTGTTTGTAGACTAATGGCACATCTCGAAATTATACAACTATAGAACTTAAAGTTTATGTAAAACAGTGGCATAATTGGAAATAGTTCAGTGGAACAGTGGTAACTTGTTGTGCAATACATAATTATTCGTGGATGGCGCATTATCCGTGAAACAGTAAGGACACATGTTATAACTTAATAGGAAATAAGCGAGTGTTGTCGAAAATAATGAAAGTTGACTTGTTTAGCTAATCGAAATGAGCTTTTATACTACATAAGATTAAGTTAATTTAGGGTATTCTATACGAATTCAGAACATGTTCATTATAATTTTGCAACTAATAATTTGATTCAAAACGAGTACAGTCACCATAAACGGTAAATAACTATAGTAATGTTCAGCATTACTCCGACGAAGAGGTAGAAGCTATGTATGAGGCCATATCAAAAGCCATGCACAGTCCTGAAACCTACTTCACCATCGTTATGAGGGACCTTAACGCGAAATTGGGCAAGCGAAACGATGATGGGCTGAGAGTGGGGCAATTTGGGATTGGGTCTCGTAATCACCGGGGTCACTTACTAGCCAGTTTTATGGAGAAGGAGGAACACATGATGAACTCCTTCTTCAAGAAGCGAGAACACAGGAAGTGGACCTGGATAAGCCCAGATGGTGCAACCAAAAACGAGATTGACTTTATCATGTCGACTAAGAAGCATATATTTAATGATGTCTCTGTGATCAACGCGGTTAAAACCGGAAGCGATCACCGCCTTGTAAGGGGCATATTAAATATAAGCGTCAAGCTAGAGCGATCTCGATTGATAAAGTCTACGCTCCGACCAGCACCGATCCAACTCCAAAACCCCGAGAGCTTCCAGCTCGAACCGCAAAATCGTTTCGATTGCCTACCCAGCGACGTGGATGTGGATGAGTATGACGACGGGTTTGTGGCAGCTGTCCGTGTCCATTCCACTGGGTCAAAGTTCTTTAAGACCCAGCGGAAGAAAGGCAATAAGAGGCTCTCTAATCCAACTCTAAAACTCATGAAGGAAAGGAGTGAGATGGTTCTACAATCCCCAGAAGATGCCGCATCATATCCCCGGCTCAATAGACAAATCTCCAAGTCGATCACCCGCGTCATACGCCAATTTAATACCAACCGGATTAAAGAGGCTATTGACCGGAACAAAGGCTCTAAGGTTTTTGCGAGAGATTTGTCTATTGGTCAGAGCTGGCTTGCGAAGCTGACGACTGGGGAAGGTAGGATCGTTTCATCCAAACCTGAGCTTTCGAGTAAGATAGAGAGCTTTTACGGACAGCTGTACACATCAACACGAAGACCCATATCCAATTTAGCTAACGACCCACGAGCTAAATTGACTCGACCCCATACCGAAGATATACCGGACGTCAGCCTGTACGAGATTAGGATGGCTCTCAAACAACTCAAAAACAATAAGGCACCAGGCGATGACGGAATAACAGCCGAACTCCTGAAGGCGGGTGGGAAACCAGTCCTTAGGGCCCTTCAAAAGCTGTTTGATTCCGTCATCTTTAGAGGCAAAACGCCAAAGGCATGGAGCAGGGGTTTGGTGGTATTGTTCTTCAAAAAGGGTGACAACACCCTGTTGAAGAATTACAGACCCATCACACTTCTGAGCCATGTCTATAAGTTGTTTTCGAGAGTCATCACAAACCGTCTCACACGCAGGCTTGACGACTTCCAGCCTCCTGAACAAGCCGGTTTCAGAAAAGGTTTCAGCACCGTAGACCACATATACACGCTCCGTCAAGCTATACAAAAGACCGACGAGTATAACTTGCCCCTCTGCTTAGCGTTTGTAAACTACGAAGAGGCCTTTGATTCGATCGAGACGTGGGCTGTACTACAGTCTCTCCAGCGGTGCCAAGTAGACAACCGGTACATCGAAGTGCTGAAGTGCCTGTACGAAAATGCCAATATGTCAGTTCGCCTTCAGGACCGGAACTCGAAACCAATTCCATTGCAGCGAGGAGTAGGACAAGGAGATGTTATCTCTTCTAAATTGTTCACCGCTGCACTGGAAGATGTTTTGAAGGTTCTGGACTGGAGGGGATTTGGCATTAACATCAATGGCGAGTACATCACTCACCTTCGGTTTGCCGACGATATAGTAGTCAAAGTCATGGCTGAGACCATGGAGGACTTAAGTACTATGCTCGATGGTCTCAGTAGAGTCTCTGAAGATGTTGGTCTTAAGATGAACATCGACAAAACGAAGATCATGTCGAACGTCCATGTGATACCAACTCCAGTGAAAGTTAGAAACTCTACACTCGAAGTTGTTGACGAATATGTATACCTGGGACAAACTGTCCAGCTGGGTAAGTCCAACTTTGAGAAGGAGATCAATCGTCGAACCAGACTGGGTTTGGCGGCGTTCGGGAGACTACGCAATATCTTCTCGTCCAATATACCGCCGTGTCTCAAGTCCAAAGTCTTCGACCAGTGTGTGTTGCCAGTGATTACTTACGGATCTGAAACGTGGTCGTTCACTATGGGACTCATTAGGAGGCTCAGGAACACTCAACGAGCGATGGAGAGGGCAATGCTCGGGGTTTCTCTGCGAGATCCCATCAGGAATGACGAGATCCGCAGAAGAACGAAAGTGACTGACATAGCCCAAAGAATTACAAGAAGTTACAAAATTACACCCATTATCTTGTCTTATAAACTTAAATATGCCATTAATATCTGTAAAGTTCTATTATTATTATGACGCATGTCATTTTTGACCATTATTGTCCATATAAAAAAAATGTATTTAAACATTAAAACGAAATAAGTTACTATTCTTTATAAATGTTTTTAGAATATTTGTCTTAATGACAAATAATCCGCTATTGTTCATAAGAAAAAAATAAAATCTTTATACTTTTTCTATTGTGACTTTAATGCACATAAATAAATTCTTATTTTGAGGTACGACTCGATTTTATGCTGGCACAAGTCTAAGTTGTGTGTTTTTTTGAGTTTTTTTTGTATTGATTATACGGTTTATCAATTTTATTTTTGTTATTTCGCATTCTCAAATAAAAAAGGATGCTATGGCTAAAAGAAGATTTCCAATTGGTTTTTGAAATAAAAAGTTATGAGTAATTATTTTCTGTGTTTTTTTTAAAGCTCTCTCCTGAAAAAACACACATTTTGAGATACCGAGTTGTTTAAGATAAGCGTCGATATATCAGAAAAGTAATTATATCACTATAAAGATAGTGTCTTTGTTAATGTTTATACCAATTTTCAAAGCAATCCTTTGAACTATGTGACCACCGTACATATTTCAAACTTTAAAGTGCTCTCCTGTAAAGTTGCCATTTTTAACTTACGACAACTTACGTAGGGGCCGTCGATACATTAAGGTGCATTCGTAACTGGAACTTCCTAGCTACGTTAAGTCGTACAGTGGGTGGCAAGGTTGAACCCTCCACTGCCGATACAAATAGCCAAGGGACAGTCTGTGAACCTATCGCCAAGGCACTAGCTAAGACCTAGGGTGAATATGGGAGAAGACTGCTAGGACGCTATCGAACTCCCAGACTCAGTGAGACTTGCCAGAGGACAGAGGGTTGTACCTGTCGCTAAGGCAGTCGCTAGCTAAGTGAAGAATTACGTACGTGTCATCTCGTCACACCTGTTCGTGCGGTGTGGAGGCTGCCATTGCAGGGCGAGGCCCTTTTTGGCTGTTGCTACTCGCAGACCGTGACAACGGCCTGGGCTTTCTCACAGCAAATGCTGCGTTTTCTTCTTCTGCGTTCGCGCCACAGTTGGCCTTCTTGGCGTGGTGGGCTCAAGTTGGCCAGTCTGTGGCGTGGTGGTGGGTGGCCATTCTGTGGCTTGGTGGCGTACCTTATGGGTCACTTGGGGGGACTAGCTCTCGCGGCTGGGCTCGCTGATCGCGGTCTCCCTCTGGGCCCATACAGGGGGGCAATCCCCTGAAGCAGCTGATGGCGGGAGTTGTCGGCGCGGGAAAACATCTTGCGCGCTAATTCCCCGATGAACTCGTCCAGGCTTCGGTGCTTGAGGTCTCGCAGTATGTATCTGTTCTTTACGTACCTGGGGGCTTTCATAATCACTCTCAGGCTGAGCGACTCCTGGGCTCGGAGTTTCCGCCTGTTGTACTCCGCGGTCCTGGCGTACCAGGCAGGCGCCGCGTACGTCAGCCTGGATCTGACGTAAGCCTTGTAAACCCCCAGTTTCGTGCTGCATGGGAGGCTGCTGCTAAGCACTGGACGAAGTTTGGTGCGCGCAGTTCTCGTCTTCCTCACCACCTCTTCCACGTGCTGCTTCATTGTGAGGCCCCTATCTATAGTGACCCCTAGGTACTTCACGGTATGCTGCCACTCAATTTCTTCGCCGTAGAAATTGAGAGGCGGAGGATGCTTGCGTGCTCCTGTCTGGAACGCCTGTGTCTTTCCCACATTCACGGCGAGCCGCCACTTAGCCAGCCAATCTGGTAGGGCGTCAAGCTGGCGCTGGATTTTGGATGCGGCGTGTGCTGGGGTGATGGACGCTGCGTAGTATGCAGCGTCGTCTGCGAACAGGGCCAGCTTGACGTCTCCGACTACCGGGATGTCGTCGGTGAATGTGGCGTAGCACGCTGGAGATAAACAGCTCCCTTGTGGAACTCCTGCGAGAATCAGGCGTTCCGTGGAGATGGCGTCTTCCACTGCCACGTGGAAGCGGCGATCTGTAAGGAAGGAGCGGAGGACTCTCACTAGTCGTCGCGGGGCTGTGGACGTCGACAGTTTGGCTAGCAGCCCCTCGTGCCATACTCTGTCGAACGCCTTTTCCATGTCTAGGAAAACCGCGACGACGTGCTCCTTCTGGTGCATCCTCTCCGCCATGAATGACAGCAACCTTGTAAGCTGCAGCGTCGTTGAGTGCTCAGAGCGGAAACCGAACTGTTCTGGGCGCGGTACCAGGTGTGGCTGGAGTCTTCCGAGGAGGAGTCGCTCGAAGACTTTGGAGAGGGTACTGAGCAGGGTTATAGGCCGGTAACTTTCCGGTCTTCGCCTGTCTTTCCCCTGTTTCGGCAGTATTATGACCCGGCCAAGTTTCCAGGTCCTTGGGAAGTGTCCCGAGCGCATGATCCCATTGAACAGGCGGGTCACCGCCACTATGGTGTGCTGTGGCAGGTGCCGGAGTGCCAGGTTCGGGATCGAATCGGCGCCCGGGGCTTTCCTAGTGTTCACCTTTTGCAGCGCTCTCTTGACTTGGCCGGGTGTGAAGAAGACCGGGTCCTCGTCTCCACTCGGCTGTTGCTCGAAGTACCTCTCCAGTTGCTCCTCTACCTTCCTGGTGTGGTCTTCGTCTTGTGATGCGTTCGGTTGAAAGGACCGCTCCAGACTGTCCGCGAACAGTTCCGCTCTGTCTGCAGCCTTGTAGCTGAGGTTCCCCTCGCCGTCTATTAGTGGCCTCACTGCGTCCTGGGTCTGGCCGAGCTGCCTGCACAGCCGGTGAACCGAGGGTAGCTTACCGGCTATGCTGGCCAGGTGCTCCTCCCATTCCGCTGCTGCGTGCTGGCGAAGCTGCCTCTTGCACCTTTCTACTGTGCAATTAAGCTCCGCCTTGGCCGTAGGGCATCTCGTGTGTTGCCATCTCTTTCTCAGTCGGCGCTTCTGCTCAATGAGGTTCCTGATTTCTGCGGGCAGTGGTTTGCACCTCATGCCCGCAGGAATGGTGTGAGAGGATGTTCTCAGCGCTTCCTGGATCCCTAAGGAGATGGCTTCCGCAGCATTGTCCACTTCCTCAGCCGAGGTTACTGGTCCGCTGAGGGTGTTACCTGTGAGAGCAGTAGAGAAGGCCTCCCAGTCGGTTTTCTTTCTCTCTGGTCTCTTCAGTGTGGCGTCTGGTGCTGAGTCCAGCACTAACAGCACCGGCCTGTGGTCCGACGGCAAGTCAGGTAACACCTCCAGCGCCATTGCCGCTCTTACTTCCCTGTGGATGGCGAAGTCAATGATGTCGCAGGAGTAGTGTGCGTCCGGGTAGTGTGTGGGTTCCTCCGGTCCTGTGACATCGAGCCCTTGCTCTTCTGTTGCTTTGTATATGGCCCTTCCCTCTGGGTCTATCTTGGTCGAGTTCCATGCCACATGTTTGGCGTTCCAATCCCCCGCCACGATGGTCGGCATTGGGGATCGGAATATGGCACGGAGGTCTCTCCCTATGTTTCCGTATGGCTGGCTAGGTGGGTGGTACACCGCGTACAGCCGGAGGTCTCCGCTAAGCACCCTGATGTCGACTCCCAGCGCTGTGAATGAGTCGTAGTTCACGAAGTCGACTGGCTGGTGTATCAGGGTTCTGCGGACCATCACAGCAAGGCCACGGAACGAGTGTCCCAGCTGGTTAGTCTCGTTCCGCTGGTAAGTTATAAAGCCACCCACCTTTAGCTCCTTGTTTGCGTGGGTTTCGCTGACCAGGAGGATGTCTACCTTCTGCTCGTGCAGGAAGTTTCTGAGCAGCGCTTCCTTCCTGGTCAGCGTCTGGGCATTCCAGAAGACCACCCTTAGTTTCCTCCTCTGGGGGTCTTGCTGGGGGCTCCTACTGCTGCTAGGGCTTCCTGGGCCGCCTGGGGGCCCTGGGTCGCCACCGCCTGGAGGAGGGCTCTCACCAGTTCCGCAACTGTTAGGGTCTGGGCTGGTGTTGGTTCTGGTGCTGTTCCCTGTGTGTCCGCTGAGGCTGGGGCGGGGGTTACTGGGGTAACTGCGGGCTGCTTCTTCTTTTTCTTGTTCTTTTTGGGCTCCTTGGGCCCAAAATTTTGTTTGCTGGTGCTGGCGGCTGTTTTCTCCCCCCTCGGCTTGGGCGCGTTACTCGGCGCCATGAGGGAAGCTGGTGCCGTCTCCGCTACCGTTGCCTTGGGGGTGGTGGCCTTAGTTGCAGGTCCTTTCTTTGTCGTGGCAGTGGTGGTCGAAGTGCCCTTACCTCTGCTTGCTTTCCAGGCTCGAAGCTCTTTCAAGTATACAGGGCACTTCTTGAAGTTTGCCGGGTGGGGGCCCGTGCAGTTTGCACAAGTACAAGGTTCGGATTTCGGCCTTGTGCAGTCCTTAGCTGCGTGCACACACACACTTTATGTCTCTATGGCACCCTTTAGAGTGGTGGCGGAATCCCTGGCATCTATGGCATTGGGCCGGCCCCTCCCTGCCTCGCCACGCTTCCACCTTGATTGTCTTCATATAAAGGAGCTCGGATATCCCGTAGATTGCCGAGAACTCTCTAGGGGGGCCAGAGAGTTGTATAAAGTATACACACCCCTGTCTCCCCCCCCTAGCATCTATTTGCTTGACATATTCTACGGGATACCCGAGCTCTATGCATGCTTCCTTTATCTCATCGATGGGTGTGTCCGCAGGGAGCCCCCGTAGAGCCACCTTCATCTGGCGCCCCTCGTCTCCGACGGTGTGCTCCCAGGGCAGGTGAGTTCCTGCGGCCTGTAGCGCTTCCAGGTGTCGGACTACACACCTGTACTCCTCGTCGCTTGCGGGGTTGAAGATCAGCCCCTTGCCATTCAGCTTGGAGTTGGGTGGGTACCCCAGTTCGCGTGCTATGCTGCTCGTTGTTTTGGTCCATGCAGGAAAGACCGGTACCAAAATGCGGGGGTACCTCACCTTCCTCTGTGCTGCAGGGGGCTGGTTGCTGCCGCTGGGTTGGGCCGGTGCTGCTGCTGGAGTTTGTTGGGTGCTGGTGCCGGGCTGGGGCTGGGCAGCCGCTTTTGCTGCGTATGTCGTCGTGCCCGTCCGTTTCCCTTTCCCTTGTCCTTCCTCTGCTCCAAGGGTGGAGCTGGAGGAGGGACTGCGTCCTGTGCTGGTGTGGGGGCGCTTCCAGACGGGAGTGTCTGCGGGTCTGGTCTGTGGGGGGGCGTGGGCTGGGGCGGGCGCAGTGGCGCTTTAGCTGCCGGGCATACCTCCATTCCCTTCACAGGGGCCGGAGGGCTGGCAGCCCTTGGTGTTGGTGTTGGTTGGGGGCGGGGGGTCGGGAGCTCCTCCGCCTCCAGGTTGGGCAGCTCCTGAGTTCCGTGCCCCTGGACAGGGGTTGGAGGTCGGGAGGTCCTTGGCGCTGCGGCCGGCGGAGTGACTGTGGCTGGGGGTGGTGGGCGAGGGGCGAACAGGTCGCGAGCAACGATGTTCAAGCCCACCAGGTTCAGTGAACTCCCCGGCTCTGGTGCCTTCCAGGGGGGTGGCGCTGCTGCAGATGGTGCTGGGGTGCGCTCTCGCCGCTTGGCTCCCGAAGATCGGGAGCGAGAGCGGCGTCTGTGAATCCTAGGGTCCTTTGGGGGCGAGATCTTGGCGGAGGGCTTCTTCCCCGCAGGCTCCTGCGCCGAAGGCGGACTGTCGCGCTGTGTTGCGGTTCGCTTATAGGCTTTAAGTCCTCCTGGGTTCTTTTCCAGGAACTCCAGGAAGTGCCTATCTACAGCCTGGAGTTCCGTAGGGATGCCCAGTCTGTAGTTCGTGATTCTAATGAACGCCGCCATCCAGTCCTCGAAGTCGTCTGATGGTAGCCGCGCTTCCACGAGTTGGGCGAATAGAATCGTGTCTGATTCTATTTTCTCCAACCTCATGTTGCGTCGCGCGGCTACCACCGACGGTGCGAAAGGGCTCTCTGTGGGCGGTGGCAGTAGGTCTACGATACCGGTCTCCGCACTCGTTGCTCCGGCGTCGCAGACGCTAGCGGCAACTCCCGTCCTGTCGCAGACGCTACCGCTTGCGCCCGCAGTTGATGCTTGGTGTGGGGGGGGCACCCCCTGTGGCGGCAGTGGGGCCGCGAAGCCGGTCTCCAGTGCTGTTGTTCCGGCTGCGCAGACGCTAGCGATGACTCCCGCGCCGACGTCTGCTCCGCTGTCCCTGACCGCTGCTGCTAGGTACCGAGGGGCAGGAGCCTCCCCTGCCATTGAGTCAAAAAATAGTTCATCCCCGAAAGAAGGGGTGCCTGGGGGGGAGGGTAGTACCAACTCCCTCCATTCCAGACTACCCTCTGCTTCGGGGGGCTGTTTTGGCGTGGAGTCCCGTGATTGGGATTTGGTGGGTAGATGTCGGCCTCGCGACCTCGATCTACCCACTTTTTTGTTACCTTCCATAGCTTCTTCTTATATGCAACCGCAAGTCGTAACGTTGCCGGCGGATGCCTGGCCCCGCATTCCCTACCCCGGGGCGTCCGTTGTCCCTTCGGCCGCGTACGACACCGAAGATTCGAAACCAATTGCGACAGAAGAAATAATCTACTTTTTACGATACTAGTTACCAAGCAATAGGTTTTTTTCCTTACACGTTACTAGTATCGACGTAGGAATTTCTATAGAAATAATGAATTACGTAAGCGTACTTTACATTCTTAATACGGAACTAAAATAGACTTTCAAAATGATATCAGAACCTCTTTAGATATTGATAGCATTAAACCCTCTCTAGATTGTTGGCCGGTTATAATGTCAATGTCTCGTTTATTTCTTTATCGATGTCAATTGCCTGTGTTGAATGTGCATTTATGTAGTTTAATTCTGATATTTAATCTACAAAACCTTTAGCTGATTACAGTTAAAGTAAAGTGAAGATAAATAAGAGGACGGAACAAACATAATTAATATGGAATTAGACTTCATTTCCACAAAGAGGGGTGGGAGATCATTATTGAATAATGGTCGTAGATATCATAGAAAGAAATTCTACGCAAACGGTGGCACTTTTTGGCTTTGTTTTAATAATAGTAGCCTGGGTTGTAAAGGCAGTGTCTCTCTCAATAACAGGAATGAAGTGGTGAAAACTAAAATTCATATTGACACCTGTATAGAAGATTTTTGTGCCAATAAGATTCTGAAAGAACTGGATACTTTGAAGAGGAACTGTTCTCATAATTTCGAGAGTATTCAGAAACAATACGAAGACATGGTATTTAATTTGGAGGATGAAGGACTTGACTTTTTACAATCGGTCCCCAGTTTTCAAAACGTTAAGACTGGGCTTTATAATGAAAGGAATAGGGTTCTTGGAGCACCTAAATTACGATTTACATCATGTAAAGAAGCCACAATACCTGAAAAATTCAAAACATTCCTGCTGGCCGAATATGAGGATGACGATAAAAAAATTTTGCTGTTTTGCAGTAAAAAAATTGTACCATTAATCAAAGAAGGAAGATTTATGCATATTTTGGGCGATGGTACGTTTAGTTCGAGCCCTAAAGGCTTCAAACAATTATACACCATTCACGGAGTTGATGGGCATACGTCAAATATAATACCATTGATTTATTGCTTACTTCCTGATAAAAAATTTGAAACTTACACCATTGTATTTAGATTAATACAATCTCAATTCAAAGACTGGCAACCAGAAAAAATTACCGTTGACTTTGAAATAGCACCAATGAAAGCAATTCGAAAAGTCTTTCCTTCTGTGGTCATCAAGGGATGTTTCTATCACCTTAACAGGTGTTTGTTCAGAAAAGCCAAATTCTTGAAGATTACTACAAGGGTCAAAAGAAGGCACGTAGCAAGATGTGCTAGCCTTGCTCGATTGCCAAAAGAGTACATTCAAATAGGTATAGCTTATGTGATGTGTAAAAGTCCAAATGGGGATGACGTAAAGAAATTTAATGAATATTTCAATAAGCAATGGATAAAAAAAACTGACTTTGTTAGAGTCTGTAATTGTTCTGAGGAAAAAATAAGAACAACAAATAATGTCGAAGGTTGGCACAGCCGTTTAAATAGATTTATTGGGCGAAAGAATCCGACGCTAGCACAACTGCTTGATATATTATCCAAAGAAACCAAATTATTCAACATATTTAAGAAACAAACGAAAATGTCAAAGGAGTATCAAGAGATCGAGGCTGAAATAAAGCAATCAATTGCACAACTAAACCGAAACGAAATATCGGTGGGTCATTGTATAGAATTGATAGCTCCTTTTCGATTTTAATTTTTTTTTCTTTTGTTCTGTTTTTAGTTAAGCTATTTAAGCGTAGATGTTTTCTTTACCAAAGGCAAAGCTTTGCTGTTTGATCGTGTGTTTAAGTAATTACTAGCCCAATGCGAGAATGTATTTTTTTTTTCTGACTGTGATTACATACACATTACACATACGTTATGATATAAATTCATGGACTAAATAAAAATATTAAAATAGTAAATACTTTTTTTTTTCATTTGCCGTGTGGTGACGGCAGTAAGAATACATTTGTCACCACCCCAACTCCTCCTGCGGGTGTCGTAAGAGTCGACTAAGGGATTGAAGTGTCACTGACCATTATTTGATAAAGATTGATGATGGGCAGCAGCGTCATCAATCATCATAGTGGACACATTACTGCGATCGTCAATCCGCTTGCCCAGCGTGGCGATTATGGGTATTTGCCTCCTAATGCGTCTATATGCATAGTTAATAGGAGAGGCCTACGTCCAGCAGTGGACTATCATAGGCTGATGATGACTGAAATACTTTTTTAATTATCACTGATTCACTGGACTTTTTTACTTGTAAAAAAAAGTCTGAATCTCTATACTGTGACATATATCAATTATATCTATGGTATGGTATATGTCAACAATGACGTGCTTCTATTATTAGAACCATTATAGATTACGGCAGGAATCTTTTCTCGTGTTAGATTTTCGTAAAAGGAAGTCTCAATTATCGTGAAAATAAAAGTAGCAAGAACTGGATACCATGAATTTCGAAATGAACCCAGTCGGCGAGCCGTTGACAATTATCAGAGCGCCGGAAAACATTGAAAAATGTATTTTTAAAAGATGCAACATTCTGTCGCTGCAGGAAATACCAAACATGATAAGAATAAAACTTTTATGTGATTTCGATTTCTATATTCCTCAGCGTACACGTGTGTGCCGGGAGCATTTAGAAACAGGTGCTTGGGAAGAGTTGATCGAAGCTTCAGACATTGTAGAAGATTTTAATAGAGTGCATACTCAAGACATAGTTCGTCTTATGAGACAAGCGTTGCTGAAAGTTAACTGTATTGCCTCATCTTTTCTTTTTTATTCATAAATTGTTATGAAAGAACTCTACATTGTGACGAATTGTTAATTAATAACATGTAAAGACAAATACATAACATTTACCAGTTTTAACGGTATTTTATTTATAAAAAAAAACAACCAAGTTAAATGCACATACACCATAGATATTAAGAGACAGAATATACAATTATACATATTCATTATTTACAATGAGTGTTCGTTCCTGACTATCCCGCGTACTAGTTTCGGAAAAAACTTAAAAATTGTCGCTCGAAACCAGTTACGAAAGAATTACGTGGTTTCGTTTGAGTAAAAAAAAGCCTTGAGTTGCAACTAGTATCGTAAAAAGTAGATTATTTCTTCTGTCGCAATTGGTTACGAATCTCCGGTTTCGTACGCGGCCGAAGGGTCCGTTGTAGCGGGACCGGGTTCGGGAGCTGCGGCGGCGGGCACCGGCAACGACGTTTCTTTCTTCGGTGCTTCTACGCCGGCCTGGGCCGGGCGGGATTCCTGGGGGCTATTTTTTCAAAAAATAGTCACTGAGAATTTCCGAGGTACTGATACGACCGTTTGCTACTGGTGGCAGTGCAGTCCACAAGTGTGAAGAGTGAAGAATTACGGCGCGGGCGTCGGCTTTCATACCCTGCGCTCTGGATTCGTGCGCGCTCGGATATCTTCGGCGGCCTCTTGATGAGATGGACGAATGTGCGAGCGAGAACGTATTCGAGTCCGCGCGCCGCGCGTGTTTCTAAGAAATCTGTATTGTTACAGTACTCATTACAATAATTTGATACATAGGTTGAAATAAAATAAGTAAATACTGAAGTAGACAGTTTAGCATGAATCAAGCATAATAAGTTCAATTAGCCGTGTTTAATACTTACCTAGACCACGATAAATAAATATATTATGTGAATATTTACGTACCTACACGTAAACTTCTGTAACTAAAGAACGAGGTATTTCTTTAAACATCAATATTAAATTAGATCAAACGTGCCTATGTTGCGTGGCCCCAACGCTGGCCCTGTACTTGTTGGGGACTTCACATACACCCTTGAATTTCTTCGCAGGTGTATGCAGGTTTCCTCGCGATGTTTTCCTTCACCGTAAAGCACTTGTGAATATCAAATGATATTTCGTACATAAATTTTGTCCCTTTCGTTCCTATAGAGATATGGATAAGACTATGGACGTGTGGTGACGGCCGTAAGAATACATTTGTCACCACACCAACTCCTCCTGCGGGTGTCGTAAGAGTCGTCTAAGGGATTGAAGTGTCACTGACCATTATTTGACAAAAGATTGATGATGGGCAGGCAGCGTCATCATAGTGGACACATTACTGCGATCGCCAATCCGCTTGCCCACAGTGCTCCTAATGCGTCTATACGCATAGTTAATAGGAGAGGCTAGGCTTACGTACTGCAGTGGACTATCATAGATGATTATTAAATTAGAAATCAATGATTTTCAGGAACATAATGTGACATCCAAAAGACTAAGATTAGATGAATCAGCACAAGAAACTTTACGTGATACATCGAGTCCTCGGGAGTTTATTGAATTAACCAACATTTCTCTGACTGGACCAATCTGACTCATTTCTAGAAGTAATGAACAATGATGCTATTTCTTCTCACGATACCAGAACCAGAAATGATGATGTGTCATCAATTTCGTTTCAAGACACCGCGGTGGAAATGGAGCCTAATGAACATACAACAACTACTTATAGCACTCCGGACCTGGATACTCACTATCCAAGAATCGAAAACCAAGAAGCCGCGGTGGAAGTGGAGCCTAAAGAACCTATAGAAACTAGTATTCGGTATATTCAAGATTCAAGAACCGGAAACGAGACCATCATGAACGTGTCATCAATATCAGGTCAAGAAGGCGGTCGAAATTGAGCCTACTGAACCTATAGCAACTAGTACTCCGGAAGTTTCATTAGCAGTGCCAGCAAGAAGGATTCGGGATGCTGAACAAAGAAGAGAACGAGATAAAGAAATGCATAGTATGCTGCATCCTTGTAAACTTGAGTGTCGAAGAAAGTGCAGAAACTATCTGGAAGAGACCCAACGAAAGGAAATTTGGGGATTGTTTTGGTCTCTTGACAGGCAACGAAGACGCGACTTCATATCAAAAAACGTGAAACGTGAAGAAAAAGGGACTAGTTCCGAAAGTAGCAAGAGGTCGTGTACGTTGAATTACAGTTTGAGCGGTATTAGAGTTTGCAAAGATATGTTCTTGAGCACTCTCGGATACACGAACGATCAAGTAGTTCAGGCTGTTTTAAAATCAAACAACAAACATTTACACAATAATAGTGATTTTGCAGTTCCAGATATGAGAGGTAAACACAAGCCTGCTAACGCATTTCCTGATGATTATAAAAATCATTTGACATAATTTATTATGAAATATAAACCTCAACTATCCCACTATCGCATTTTGCATGCACCAAAACGACTTTATTTGCCTATCCGAGTATCATTGCAAACCATTTTCTCTGATTTTGAGGCAGAAAAGTCAAAAAACAACGAGAGATCTTGCAGCTATACGTATTTTATACAGGTTATAAAAGAACTGAACATATCGTCTTGTTTGGCAAAACAAGACCAGTGCAAAAATTGCATTCAACACAACCTTCAACACCCAGATAAGGAGGAACACTCATGTGGCGATTGTGATGAATGTAATAAATATAAAATTCATGTACAAAACAAAGATATCTCACGTCAGGACTTTCATGATGATCAAAATATAGCTGAAAATTCCAGTGACAAGATTGGAATCTTTACCGTCGATATGCAGAAAGTGTTATGCATACCACACATAGCAGGTCTTTTCGGTCACAAAGAGGCCTTTTTTTCGAGAAAATTGGTTCTTTTCAATGAAACCTTCGCGGCACCAGGGAAAAACAAACCAGCTATTTGTGTGCTTTGGCATGAGGGTGAAGGTGGACGTTGTGCATTCAACATAGCAAGCGCGTATCTGAAATTTCTACAGTCGAGTGTATGCAGAGACTTTGAGGAAATCATATTTTACGCCGATAATTGCAATGCACAAAACAAAAACAAAATTTTGTTTTCAGCATTAATTCGATTCGTTAATCAGCCGAATAGTGTGTTAAAAAAAATTAAAATTGAGTACTTTGAACCTGGCCACACATACATGACTGCTGACAGTGTTCATGCTAGTATTACACAAAAAATAAACAAACAACAACTCTATGATTTTGATGATTTTGTAAAGACAATAAAAAACAGCAGAAAAAATATAGACGTTGAGGTATTAAACCATAATGATTTCACATTATTCACAGATGAAATGAAACTTAAACAACCACCGAATTACGGGATAAGTAAACTAAAGGTTGTTCAATTTCGTAAAGGTTCAAATAGAATAGGTACATGTCAAAAACAACTATGCTGCTAGAGAGTTGGTTCCAATAAATGCATTTAATAAATAGAATAATTAAAAAATTAAAAAACACGACTGCCGTTTTAAGCGAACTGAAAGGTAACAAATAATTCTTTTTTCAGATTAATTCTTGTGAGCGTATCTGCATAATTATATAGGCGCTTGTCTTATTATTTACTATATTTTGTTTCGATTGCAGTCGGGGAACCTCCTTATAAGTATTTATATTTTCCGTAATGAAAGGTTCCCCGACTGCAATCTAAACAAAATATAGTAAGTAATAAAATAAGACAAGCGCCTATATAATTATGCAGATACGCTCACAAGAATTAATCTGAAAAAAGAATTATTTGTTACCTTTCAGTTCGCTTAAAACGGCAGTCGTGTTTTTTAATTTTTTAATTATTCTATTTATTTGAAACCTTTTAGAGAATCTGGAGATTCCTTAAAGTTGGAAAGAATTTCAAAAACCGACTTCGCAGAGGGCTGAAGCTTCGCTCTTGGGGCCCGAGGAGTTCCCATCCCGCTAATTTTGGGCGAAGCCGAAGGGCACGCCACGTTAGGGCAGGAACATTACTGGAACCAGTGTAAATCTATGTTGCGCGAGTTGGAAGGGCGAGTTTCAGGGTGGGAGGCCGAAAACTGAGCTCGGGGAGGCCCGGACCTTCACTTCGAGGGCCCAAGCATGTCGCTTGCAAATTTAAAGAGAGGCCGAAGGCCGAGCTGCGAGAAAATTGAACTACCATGCTTCTTCAAATACCCCAGCATCTAAAGAACCGACATCCGCGTAGGGCCCAAGGCACGACGAGCGAGCCCACACGGTACATCCGTCCCTCTTAACTGATTTAGTAATCGAGTCGGAGGGCCCAACGTGCAACGGTTCGCTTCGAACTCCAACGAAGACTTAAAGCCGAGCTCCGCGTAGAGCCAACGGCCAAAAGCGGCACTCAGTGGCGCGCGAGTTCGCGTGGCGTAAGGCCGAACTGCCAAAGTCCAGCACTACCACGTCAGCCAACGGGATAGTGTAACGTTAAAATGGATCCGACGATCGTTTCAACAACCTGCAAAGGCCGTAGGACGTACTCCGCGTAGGGCCAAAGGCCCGAATCGTTCCTCAGAGAGGCGCTGGTTTGCGAGGCCGAATGCCGAGCCCCCGGCCCGGACCACCGGAGCCAGAGGTACAGACTATAATTTAGAGGGCCCAAGTGTCACTTGCAAGAAATTTAAAGCAAGGCCGAAGAAGGGACGAAGTACTTGAGCGTAAATATCGGGGTGCTTCAAGCGCGAGCCCGTTGGTCGGAGACCCGACGAGCGAGCCCAAGCGGTACAACCGTTCTTCTTAACTGCCTTAACAATCGAGCCTAGCGCTACCACACTGCCTACGTGATGGAATAGTGTAACATGAAAACGAATTGGAGATCCGTAGACCAGAAGATCGTTTCCACAACCTGCGAAAGCTGTAAACTGAGCTCTGCATAGGGCCGAAGGCCCGAAGTGTAAAGAGGCGCCGGCTTGCAAGCTACCAGAGCCCAGCGCTCCTTCGCTGTACAATGGAAAAGTGTAGCATTAAACCGAATTTCACGGCCGCAGGTCCGAAAAATCGTTTCGAGAAAATGCGGAGGCTGAAAGCCGTGATTCTCATAGGGCCGAAGGCCTGGAGTGCGGCCACCCGGCGCGCTTGCCTGCGAGCTGCGTGAGACTCAAGTTTCCAGGCAAACCCACCTTCATTCATACCAACTCCCCTGCGCAAATGTTAAGGCCAAACCCGACCCTGATCTGATCAAAAGCCAACAGTACAACGGTCAAAACCTTGCCCCCCCCCGCTTTAGTGCTCCTCTCTAGCACCCTTAGAACACATCTAGCACCATATGTCTGACTAAGCTCGTTTTATAGTGACGTTGCCTAATTACTAGTACCTATCATGTGCCTAATTAAAAAAAAACGGCGCATATGAAATGTCTCGTACACGATACATATAGCAATATATATATTATATATGCGAATCATATCGTACGTTATTTTTGATATTGTATTCTGGCCATTCTCCGCAACGCTGGCCCAATACTTGTTGGGCACTTCGCAATGAATTGATTCTTGAATTTCATCGCAGATGTATGCAAGCTCCCTCACGATGTTTTCCTCCACCACACAAAATGTTAAGTTCGCACCACGATTTTGATACGAAATCGACTGTTTGGGCTATAATTTTTTCAGCATTTAAGCCGACACATGTTTCCAACTAATATAATTATGACTGATCATTGAGCTATTTCTTACTAATTAACCGTTACTTTCGAACGGTTCGGACAACTGAGGCAGCTGTGGCAGCTTTTGGTAGTCATGTCATCATAAAAATATGACATTTTCATTTGCCTATGAATTATTATCGGATCCAATATATAAAATTGTTCAGATTCTATGGTACATTAATATTAACTAGCTCTTGAAATTTTACTGTTAACACTGAAAAATACTATTTTGTATCGAAATTATGGAGTCAACTTAAACTTTTGACCGGTACTGTATATCAAACGATATATCGTAGGTATATAAGTTTTATTTGAAAAACTTATCGGTTATGAACCGGGGATTGAACCCACGACCGCTGCGTAGCAGCCGTGCATTTTACTCCTTGACCACAAGCGCGTAATGTATCTGTCTATCTTTTTCATACACACTTAGCGGTCAAGAAGATAATGTGTCAACGGTGACAGTCCTGTCACGGCTTAGGCGTTGAAGAAAAACTTCAATAGTGCGATGTAGAACATTTCGAGTTTTCTCTTCGAACATATACTTAAACATATAACTTGTATATATATTTACAATCTGCATACAAAATGCTTTAATTTGATACCCAAATCATAGCATTTAGATGACATAATAATTATTCTTTGCGCTTTAATTGTATTTTAATGAATCTGGCTTTTCTAGAATAAGTAACAAACATATAAGTTGTACACATATTCGTAATCGTTGTTTGAAGCTCTTCATTTTGATACCAAACTCGATAGGTTTCTTTCATATTTATTTTTTTTGGTTGGATAACATTGAATTTTAAGGGCGCCATATTATTTTTAACGTGACGTCACATATCATATGTTACCCGCGACGTCACGAGGATTCTAATGATACCTTACACTATTCAAAACGGTTAAGTGGTCGCGAAGATCTGCGCGTTTAAAGAAAATATGAAACATACATAGGGGCTGAACACATATATTACTCTCCTTTTGGCAGTCGTGTAAAAAAAGCGCTGACTGACATCCTGAACATGAACATCCAAAATGGGTTCAACCAAGATTTGATTGACAATTTGCCAAAACAAGGCTGTAGAAGAGGAATAAGGCAAATAAAAAAAAAATTACTTGTTGAAGTTGTGTCCATTAATGCCAGAAAACCGACGGTCATTTTTTGAAAATCTGATTGTAAATAATAAGTCTAAAGATTTAGATAAGCATAATGATAGCGACCTATAGGTAATTTTTTCATAGTGTTTATTTAAAAAAATATATTAATATCTTATAAGTAAGTACCTATAAGGTTTATAGTGGAGTAATCTAGAAACCTGAATTATTTTTTCCGGAATTAATCAAATTATCAAATAACAGGTAATAAAAAATATACAATAAACGTTAATTCTAAGTGGGATAAAACAAAATGTAAGTTTTCTGATTAATTAAATGTAACATTTCAATTTATAACATCGAACTATACTCAAGAGCAATAAAACAGGTCAGATTCAATGAACAAGTCCATACAATCTGATCTGGGTTTATTGCTCTTCAGAGTATTTTGTTTATTTTTTACCCAAATGACATAATTTTTTAGTTTATAATTGCACTTGTAATGTTTTGCTCTGGTAATCAATCAGTTGGCGACCTAAATCCTAGTAGCCATAACATTACAACTGGAAAACTGATGTGGCAGAACAATGCAACTAGGGATTTACAGCGTTCTACCATTAGGTGGGATAAAATTTTATTGTAGAATGCTTGAGGCATCAAAACATTTTTCGGCTAATATTTAGTAAAATACGTAAAAATATGAAAATATCATTCGTCGGCTATATAAATTAGACCCCTACATATCTACGTTGTAAAATTGATTTTTATAGCATTATATTTAATAGGTGTTTCAAAGGCCGAAGTGTAAAAACCATTAAATAAGTTTTTCTCAAAACTACATTTTAGGACTTACAGTGTTCTACCATTGGACGGCAGATTTTCAGCAACTGCTGCTATGTCGTCTGCAAAACGTATAAATTTTACATTTTTCCCCATTAATTATTACCCCTCCTGTGCTAGATTTCGTTAATTTTCTTATTGCATTTTCAATGAATATGTTAAAATTATTGGTGAAAGTAGGCATCCCTGACGAACTGTCGTATTTTTGCGATTCCTTTTTGTTCGTTAATTTAGGTAAAAGTAGGAGTGGATGACACTGTACCAATGAATGACTTTTTTGCAATTTTATTTAAATATTAAGAAAACTGTTGTTAATATGACGCAAATGCAGTATCCATCCAGGCGTGCGTTAACGTAAAAAAACGTAGTGCAATTTGTGATTACCGCTTTAAGGCCTTCATCGATATTTTGAATATTTTTTTTAATTTATAGACGGTTTTTGCAAACAGGTGCTTCGAGTTGGTTGTGCGTCAGTGTTCTTAGTGATTCTGCTAAGGCATTGCATTGTAAAAGTGAACATGTAAGCCTGGATTTCACGAGTTTTTGGAAAGTGTTTAGTAAATCTATTACATTATAAAAGGATTTATTGATTTTGTGTACTTAAACTGTATTATCTTTATTAGTTTAGTAGTTTAGACCCATGTCATATACTGGAACAAAATTATAGCATTTAGTAGTGGATGACACCCATGTCATTCACTCGCTCAAAATAGTAATTTTATGTACCTATCTTAATTTGAATCGTATTTGAACGATAGAACGCATATTTTAGTTATTCTAAAAAAACAAGTTT
Source organism: Thaumatotibia leucotreta (assembly GCA_025490895.1). Lineage (NCBI taxonomy): Eukaryota > Metazoa > Arthropoda > Insecta > Lepidoptera > Tortricidae > Thaumatotibia > Thaumatotibia leucotreta. Next base: position 63,810 of record JALPQI010001823.1, on the reverse strand, counting down.
CTACGAGCCATGCGAGTAGTGTCTGACATGGGTGTCATATACTGTTTTTCTATGGAGATGGAGTGGACGACAGTGAGTGGTGTCATGTCATTCGTTGGGTCATAACTATGTGTCATCCATTGGTTACAGGCATTTGTAATAAAACATCCCTAAAATTACCGAAATATGCCCTTGACGACGTGTAAAAAAAAGGGAAGCTTGTACTGACTGTAAAAAAACATAATTTGATTGAGCAAGTGACACTACAGCTGGGTAATGCCATATCATTTACTGGGACACCGCACCCATTTTTTCATAGTCATACTTTGGGACATTCCGAATTTTGCCAGTCATTCACTGGTACAATTTGAGACGTCGCGGAAAACTGAAATTATAGCGTAATAGTATTAGTTATATTTAGTATACAATTTATTGTTATAAAAACATAAAGGAAGAACCAGTCTATAAATTTGTATACACATTTAGTCCATGTGTTTGAAAATCACTTATTCAGTTTATGGGAAAAATGCATGAAATTGCTCCTTATAGTGTCATCCACTGGTACATTTACCTGTGATGTCAGATGTGGTTGTTCCCTGTACCGATGTGTATGGTAATACGCATAATATGCTGTCTGTAAGTAGGTTTTGATTAGATAGTGTTGGCTTCAGTCGTGCATGCCATAGCACGACTGTTTAGTTTTTAGTAGGCGGTGTTTAGTTTTTTGAAATTGTATCAATCATATCAATGTGCTCATTCATTTGCAAGCCTTTATCTAAATACTAACATTAATGCTGGAATCTACTTGATTCAATCTATTAAGTTAAATTATCTATTAAATAATCTAATGATTTATCACGGTTTCATGGTCTAAACGTTCTTGTCAATTGATTAGCTCATAATGTTATCAATCATCATGTATCGGTGTTTGGATACGAATATGACTCACACGACTATCGAGAACATTGGAAAATAATCTACAGATTAAAAAAAATATTTTGTACTGATAGAAAAAAAAAAAAAAATCAAATTTACACATTATATCATCTTTGACCGGTTGGTCAGACAGTAAACAATACCTAGTCGCTACTCTTTCAAAATTAAATGCTAAACACAGTTATTTCTACGAACAAAATACAATTTTTTTTGCCAAATGTGTATTTGAACTTCGTGTTATAAGTGTTTCGGATGAATGTTTGTGATTAGTGATCTGAACGCTATATTAAAGTGCAAAATACGAACGAATACTTAAGCATAATGAACGGGTAGCTCCGCGCAACAAATAATAAAGTATCGCGGACCGCGCGCGATTTCGGAACTTACACCAACGACTCAAGTGTTAAAGTCGCGCGCTCATTCATACAGCATTTCTTACCTGACCGCCGCGAGTGCACTGAAAAAAATATTTAACTGAACTACTTTGGCTATTTCATCATTAACCATAATTCGGTATGGCGTTACTAAAGTTAATTTCTATTAACAAACAGGTTTGCGTATTAAAAACCAAACGGATAATGTTATTCTAAGTTGGGCTATTCGTAAATAAATGCTTGTATACGTCTTACATTAAAACAGTAAACAAATTCAAGTGTTCACATGTAAATAAACCGCTTGGTCTAATTTAAGAGTAAGCATTGACAATATGCAACAAAAACCAAGTCCTAGCTTCTAACAAAGACGATGTTATTATCCATAACATAAAATTGTTTAGATTTAACTCAACAATGATTTGCTATTTTAATACATATTTTTGTTACATATAACCCGTTTTGTCTAGTAGAGTAAAACCAAATACGGGTTTGCTACTCTAGCAGACCATTCGCTTTATCTAACCAAATAAAATACAATGTGTAACCAAACGTACTTCATTATATAGACAATACTTAGCATAGAAATAACCAAACGCTTTTTTTGCGTTGCGTTACAAATTGCTTAAAATAATACTCTAAATTGGTTATAGGTAACAAAAAAGTTATGTTAAACATTACTGAGCCAGTTGGTTTAGGCGTAGCAGAAAATTTGATTAAAGTAAGTTGTGAATTTAGTAAGATTTTGACAAACAGTAAATTTGTTATCAACATACAGCACGTCTACAATAACTGAATTGTAAACTAAATATAACTGAACTTATGGTAATATACAACAGACAGTTTTCACACGATATAACTAATATTGTTTAGCAATACACAACATCAATTGTTTAGTAGAAAATTAACCGAACTGTTTTTGGTAAGATATTGCCTTACTTCGCTCGTCACTTTTTTTAAGTTACAGGTTGACGAAAGTTCGGTTACCATTAACAAATTATTTTTTTCAGTGTGAACAATCAAAGACTATTTATAAACAGAGTGTGTGCGCGCTTGGAAGCGTAGAGGTTGCCTCTCTGAGACTTCTCGGGAAAATAATCTATTTTTAGTTATAATATATAATTATGAAGTGCTCAGGATGTTTTAGACCTTGCGTCAGTGCAAATTGTCTTCGCTGCTCTGCAACACCCTGTGACAAGATTTTTTGTGCGTTATGTGTGAATCCCTCTTTACTTTCATCTGAGCGGATGAAAAGCTGGAAATGTCCGGATTGCGCGGCCGCACAGAAAAAGGGGGGAGACAATAGCGCAACCCCGGTTCGTTTCACGAATGAGGAACATAATATTACCATGCGTAAAAAAGAAGCTCCAACAGATTCCTCGCAGGACATAAAAGAACTGGTTGGTGAGGTAAAAATATTAACACAAGAAATTCAGGACTTAAAGAAAAAGCTCGAGGAAACGACGTCATCCTTAAGCATTTGCCAGGAAAAGCTAGATGACCTAGTCAGCGCACAGAAGTCTTCGGACTCGCGTCTAACTCGTCTCGAACGGAGGGATGAAGAGTTTGTACTCTTACAGGATAGAGTAAAACAACTTGAGTGTTCGATTAACATACAGGCCCAAAATAATTTGAAAAATGAAGTAGAAATAATCGGTATCCCAGAGACAACAAATGAAAATCTGCAGCACATCGTGCTCATTGCCGCACGGAAAATTGGAGTAGAAATGAGCGATCATGATGTGGACTGGGTACAGCGAGCTGGACCGCGGCGCCCGGTGTCCTCCGAGAATAACTTCTCACGCCCGGTTGTTGTACGATTGCTGCGTTGTGCGAAGCGAGATCAAATAATTAAAGCTTCGAGATCTCGTCGCAACATTACCAGCAAGGATCTTGAGGTCGAAGGGCCAATTAAAAAAATATACTTCAACGAACGTTTAACAAAAGAAAACCGCCAGTTATTTCGAGAAACCAGGGAGACGTCTGGTAGGATGGGTTGGAAGTTCTGTTGGTGCTACCAAGGATGTATATATATGCGACAGCGAGAAGGTACTCCCGCCCACCCCATTAGGACTAAGGACGACCTGCAAAGTATTTCCACAACAATGCCTGCAGCTGAGGAATCCCAGGGAAGTCCAATTACGAATTAGACAGGATGATTTAACGGCATCCATATACATATTATATGTTTTAACTTTCCTTCTGTCATTTAACCGATATCATTATTTTCGTTGTAATAATCAATATTCACAGTTGTATAGCTCATGTCACCAGCTCTGTAATAACAGCATTCAATGTGTACACTCGTCTAATACTATGTTACTGCAAAAAGTAAACTCACTCTATTTGCTTAGATATTTTTTAAGTCTGTGGCAATTAATAACATTCTTTGTATGGAAGTATCCTGTAATAAATAGTAATTTACAATATAATGATGATTCGTGACAACTTTTGTGATGATAGATAGATAGATAGATAGATAGAATACTCTTTATTGCACACCTTAACAAAAAAGAAAACATGGTTAAAACAGACGATTATACATAGAGGTACACAACAGGCGGTCTTATCGCTATAAAGCAATCTCTTCCAGACAACCTTTGGGTAGCGGAAACAAATTAAAATAGTGAAACAGTAGGTGATTGCAACATTTTAAGAAGCACATTTATCTTATCACACACATTTAAAAGTACATATACCTACATATATATATATTATAAATATACAAAACATACATATATATACATATATATAAATAAATATATACCTACATATAAAAATAAAATATGGAAAACTAGCCATACACCTAAACCAGCCAATCCAGCCATAGATATGCCAGTAAACGACCAAAATTAAGACTACCTACTATAGTTATGGGAGTAAATAGTGATCTTTAAGTCGTTTTTTAAATATATTCAAAGATTGAGCGCGCCTGACATAAGGCGGCAGAGAGTTCCAAAGACGAACAGCCAGGAATGTAAAAGAACGGTTATAAAATTTTGAAGACGAGGATGGGACGGAAAGAAGTAGATTTTGTGACGACCTGACCGAACAAAGATAATTGAAACGTTCTTTAAGATAGCGAGGGGTTTCAGGGAGAAATAGGACACGATATAGAAGGCATAAAAGGTGAAAGTTACGACGGAAACGTATAGGGAGCCACTTAAGCTGCAAACGGAAATGAGAAACGTGGTCAAACTTACGCAAACCAAAAATAAACCGGATACTGACATTTTGAATTCGCTCTAGCTTATCAAGTTGTTCCTCAGTCAGATCAAGATATGATACGTCGGCATAATCCAATATAGGGAGGAGGAGAGTTTGGGCAAGCGCAATCTTGGTCGAAATGGGTAGGAAATTACGCAACCTTCTAAGAGAACCCACTGCTGCAAACGTCTTTCTGCTCACTTCACTAACCTGAGGCACCCAAAATAAGGTACTGTCCATAATAATTCCTAAGTTTTTAACTTGTTGTGAGTAGGGAATTAATACACCATCAAAGTAAATAGGGGCAAGATTATTAAAATCAACTTTGGCTAGTAATTTAGAGCTACCAATTATAATGCATTGTGTTTTATTAGGATTAACTTTAAGGCCAAAATCAAGAGTCCAGTTTAAGATGCTTAACAAGTCGCTATTCACAGTATCGATGACAGATAGAATATCACCAGTCCCACCCTGACAGTAAATTTGAAGGTCATCGGCATAAAGGTGATAATGTGAAGATAAATTTTTAGTTATTGAACTAATAAACAAAGAGAATAGTAAAGGTGACAACACGCCGCCTTGCGGTACGCCGGCCAACGTACTGCACCAAGAAGAACGGAATTCATCCACCTTTATACATTGCCGACGGCCAAATAAATAACTACGAAACCATCCAATTACCGCAGGAGACATATTAAGAGAACGCAGTATACCGAGTAGAACGTCGAAGTCAACAGTATTGAACGCGTTACTAAAAAACGAACGAATGTCGTCGGTGATCTTCACTAAAGCAGTAGCCGTACTATGACCAGGACGGAAACCAGACTGGAAGGGGTTAAGGAGATCAAATTTGTTGAGAAACCCTGTGAGCTGTTGGTTAACAAGACGTTCAAGAACTTTAGACAAGAAAGGAAGGATGGAGATAGGGTGATAGTCAGGAAACGAAGATGGATTAGGCTTTTTCGGAATAGGAACAATACAGGCATCCTTCCATAGAGACGGAAAGGAACACGAGGAAATCGAATTATTTAGGATAACGGATATGACAGGTACAAGCAGGTCAAGGAGGGGAAGAATCATAGCACGACTAATACAATCAACACCGACGGCATTCGACGTAATGGCAACTATGCTCTTCTTAATATCACTGTCAGTAAAAGGCACGAAACAGAAAGGAGATGAGTCAGGAGCTGGAAGAGAAGAAAGATATTGCAGTGTTTTTTCTTTAGCGTGGCCACCAAACGTAGCAGAAGCCGAGAAGTGCTGGTTAAGCAAATTGAAGCCCACATTTTTAGTGGAGGCGTGCTCTTGGGATTTACCAACTCCAAGCGACTTACGAAAACGCCACACCTTCGCAGGATCACCGTTTTCTACGGACTGGTGAATATATCGTCTTTGCGCGTTTCTACAAATGGTATTACAACGGTTTCGCAGGATGTGATAGCGAGACTTATTAGCATCAGAAGGATTGGACTTATACCTCGACCTTAAGAAATTATTTTTGTCCAGGAGCAATTTAATTTCTTTTGTCAGCCAAGGAGCAGGTAAATGTTTTACCTTGATAGACCGGACTGGGGCATGCACATCATAGAGCTGGCCAAGTAAAGAATTAAAAAGCGACACTTGTTCATCTACAGTATCAGCTCCAGAGATAACGTAGCCAAAACATACGCAGTGTGTATAAAAACCTTGATGATCTCTTGGTACAACTGAGCTGTTTTGTATTTGAAATAGATATCATTATTCTAACAGAGTGCTGGCTAAGTGAACATAAACCTATTCCCACATTGGATAACTATGTTTCATATTTTTCTTCTAAGTGCCTAAACCAAAATGATGGCATTGTGATATATGTAAAAAAACACATTAAAAGCTCTGTTATTGAATATGAATCCCTTGGAGCAAATTTCATGCTTCTTAAAATCCTACCTGATACATATATACTAGCAATATACCGCTCACCATCTATAAAAACAATTGATGAATTTCTTAACTCCTTGGATAGAATTGTACGGCCTATTATCCATGAAAATAATTTAATAATAGTTGGAGATATAAACATAGATATTAAACCAAACAGTGTTGACAAAAATAAAGTACCATATCTAAACCTTTGTGCTGAGCTTGGCATGTTACCTGGACATTATTTTGCCACCCGATTGACAAACTGTCTCGACCATGCTATACTTAAGACTGCATTACCTGCCACCATTTTTGTAATAGAGTCTGCTGTAACGGATCATGCTTTAGTGCTCCTCAATCTTTGTCTTCGCAATAGCCACTCCAAAAACTCTCAATATTTGAATAAGACTAAAATTAACTTTAAGGAAGCAGTTAAATATCTCCAAAATTCTGACTATTCATTCATCCATAGCTCAACTGATGCAAATGGCGCCTTTGCCCATTTTGTTAACATTCTGTCTACTGCTGTACAACTATTTTCTAAATCATACCTTGTGCCTTGTAGGAAGAGATTGCTTTTGCAAGATAATACATACGGCTAGGATAACTAATACCTGGTTTGATCGTCACCCGAAAATGACTAAAATAATATGGCTGGCTAAATCACCTACTCTTAACCCTATAGAAAATGTATGGAATCGGGAGAACCGAAGCCCTCATCCATCATTGCAATCAAGCATGGGAAGATATCTCCCTGGGATGGGACCTCTGCACTGAGCTAGTAACTTCCATGCAAGACCATTTTTAGCAGTCCTAATTGTCATAAACAACCACGGGGTCTACACTCGTTTTTAAAACATGATTTATTTACTAATAAATATAAACAGGCAAATAGTTTATATACAAGGAATATAAATATAATGTTTTCCTTCACCGTAAAGCACTTGTGATGATATCAAATGATGATGTACATATGTTTTTTCGAAAAATTCATCGGTACAAGCTGGAGATTGAACCCACGACCGCTGCGTAGCAGCCGTGCGTTGTACCACTCGACCACAAACACTTATATAATGTATCTGTTTCATATACACTAAGGCCCGTGTCAGTGGTGACAGTTCTGTCACGGTTTAGAATTCAAAGAAAAATTTCAATACCGCGATGTAGAACATTTCGAGTTTTCTCTTCATACACGTACTGAAACATATAACTTGTATATATATTTATAATCTGCATGTAAAATGCTTTAATTTGATACCCAAATAGCGTTTGGATCACATATTATTCTTTGTGATTTGATTGCATTTTAATGAATCTCGCTCTTCTTGAATAAGTTACACACATATAAGTTATGTACATATTCGTAATCGTTGTTTGAAGCTCTTCATTTTGATACCAAACTCGATAGGTTTCTTTCAAATATTTTTTTTTTTGGTTAGATAATATTGAATTTCTAGGCCGCCATATTATTTTTAACGTGACGTCACATATCCTATGTTACCCGCGACGTCACGAGGATTCTAATGATACCTTACACTATTAAAAACGGTTGAGTGGTCGCGAAGATCTGCGCGTTTAAAGAAAATATGAAACATACATAGGAGCTGAACACATATACTCTCCTTTTGGCAGTCGACCACTTAACCGTTTTTAATTAATAGTGTAAGGTATCATTTGAATCCTCGTGACGTGGCGGGTAACATAGGATATGTGACGTCACGTTAAAAACAATATGGCGGCCTAAAAATTCAATATTGTCTAACCAAAAAAAAAAAATATGAGAGAAACCTATCGAGTTTGGTATCAAAATGAAGAGCGTCAAACAGCGATTACTAACATGCAGGGATCGGAACCGGTTTTTTAGAAAAACCTCGAAATAACTCAATATTTTAAAATGTTTTACGCTCTTTATGTAGTATTCAAGATTTTATGTAATTATTAACATCATATTTTTCAATTACTCCATTAACCAAAAAAATATAAACCGAAGAACGAAAAAGAACGGAATTCGATCCGTTCTTTTGTATGGAGCAAAAACCGTTATCCGATCCCTGCTAACATGTACATAACTTATAGGTTTGTTACTTATTCTAGAACAGCCAGATTCATTAAAATACAATTAAAGCGCAAAGAATAATATGTCATCTAAATGCTATGATTTGGGTATCAAATTAAAGCATTTTGTATGCAGATTGTAAATATAAGTTATATGTTTAAGTATATGTTTGAAGAGAAAACTCGAAATGTTCTACATCGCACTATTGAAGTTTTTCTTCAATGCCTAAGCCGTGACAGGACTGTCACAGTTGACACATCTTCTTGACCGCTAAGTGTGTAAGAAACAGATACATTGTATATCCGCGCTTGTGGTCAAGGGGTAAAATGCACGGCTGCTACGCAGTGGTCGTGGGTTCAATCCCCGGCTCGTAACCGATGAATACGATATGTCGTTTGATAAACAGTACCAGTCAAAAGTTTAAGTTCTCGCCATGATTTCGATACAAAATAGACTATCGGACGATATCTTTTTTTCAGTGTTAACAGTAAAATTTCAAGAGCTAGTTAATATTAATTTCCCATAGAATCTGAACAATTTTAAACATTGGAACCGATAATTCAGGCAAATTTGTGATATCCTGTTCAGGATAACATGTCAAAGGTGCACCGGTTAAGAAGTGTCCCGGTGTCAAGAAGGAAAGATCCTCGATGTCAGATGACATTGGCGTTATTGGTCGCGAGTTCAAAATACCTTCTATCTGAACTAACACAGTATACAGTTGTTCATATGTTAAAACATGAGAGCCTAACACTCGTTTTAAATGGTACTTAACACTTTTAACAGCGGCCTCCCATAGGCCACCGAATACGTGAGAGTAACTCGGTATGAAATGGAAAGTCGTTCCCAATTTCGAGGTAACATTTTGAACTTGCAATTGATGACATTTATCATTATTTAATTTATAGAGCTCAGACAACTGAGTATTAGCCGACTTAAAAGTAGCGGCATTATCACAATATACCTCTGTTGGGACATTACGTCTTGAAATGAATCGTTTAAAGCTAGCCAAGAATGTATCAGTAGTCAAATCTGACACCAACTCTAGGTGTATGGCTTTGGTGACAAAGCACACATACACGGCAATATAACCTTTAGTTGTGATGACACTTCTCACTCTTGACTGCTTTATCAGGATCGGCCCGGCAAAATCAATACCTACTTTGGCGAATACACGGTCAATGGTGACTCTACCTGCGGGTAACGATCCCATTAATTGCTTAGCTGTAACACCCTTAAGTCTAAAGCACGTGAGACATTTGTTTACAAACTTTTTCACCAATCTCAAAGCATTAACTATCCAATAGCGTTGGCTTAAACTACTTAGAACTTCTTTCTGACTGGCATGTAGCAGTTTTAAATGCTCATTCTCAATGATGAGGCAAGTTACCCTAGATTCCTTTGGTAAAATTATTTGATGCCTTTGGCTATAAGGCAAGGAAGAGTGTTGCAACCGTCCACCTACTCTGAGAATGCCATTAGCATCAATGAAGGGGTTGACAGATTGTAAATTTGTAGAGACTTGCCTACCTGCCCTTAGTGAGGCCAGTTCCTTGTCAAAGAATTTTTCCTGTTCCTCTTTTATGAAGAAATGCAAAGCCTGTGTTGCTTCACTAAATGTTACGAAATTAGATTTTACCTTTTGAGATCCTGGCTTTACATTTTTACAAAATCTTTGAACATAGGCAAGTACATTAGCTGCCTTATTAATGCTAGAATATTTTTCTAACAAATATTTTGCAAGAGAAACCGATTCTTGTGATGCCATACACACTGACTTGGAACCTTCAGCATGCTTGACCTCCGGTAAGCTTTTAAGTACATCATAGCTATATTCACTAAATCTATACTCTGGATCAGACATGCATTCTGGTCCACACCACCACAGTTGGTTACCTTGTAGCTCGGTAGGTTTTACGCCTCGACTCAAACAATCAGAAGGATTGAGGTCTGTCTTTATGTAAGACCATTGAAAACCTTTTGTATATTCGTTTATTAATTTGACACGATTAGCGACATAAGCGTTCAGTTTCGTTGGATCCGTTTTTTGCCATGCCAATACAACTTGAGAATCACTGAAAAGATGCACACTTTCAATAGGAATCTTTTTACATAATGTATTGTATGCTCTCAAGCATAATTTTGCCATCAAAAGTGACGCATTCAATTCTAATCGTGGCACAGTCAGTTTCTTATCTTTTGGTGAAATTCGGCTCTTAGAGCAAAGAAGTGACATAGATACCTTGCCATTCTTGTCAGTGACTCGCAAATAGATTGCTGCTCCAAATGCAGAAATTGAGGCATCCCCAAATGCTACAATTTGAGCAGATTGAATGTTGTCTACAGTAACATTTCTTTTTATTTTAATATCTCTCATTGCCTGCAAATCATTGTAAAACTCAAGCCATTCCTTTTGTAAAATAGGCGAGGGAGCAGAGTCCCAGCTAGTGCAAGACTGTGACAACTTTTGCATGATCATTTTGGCCTGCACCAAAACCGGTCCAGCTAGACCTAGCGGGTCATAGAACTGGCTTATGTAGCTTAGAATCTGTCTTTTTGTCTTAGGGACGTTATCTGAAGGCGGACATGTGAGTTTAAATGCATCGGCGTCAATGTCAAGCTTCAAACCTAATGTTTTGATGTCCTTGTTCAAATCCAGCTCTCCAACAACCTGCTGTTCTGCTGGAATATTTGTCAATATAGATGGGTCATTAGCAGCCCACTTGTGTAGTGCAAAACTACCTTTACTAAGTAACTCAATTAATTGGGTTTTTGTGTCAACAATCTTTGCCAAACTATCCTCTGTATGAATGATGTCGTCTACATAGGTAGAGTTTAATATTGCCGAACTGGCTAGAGGATATTGCCTCTCAAATTTCGTAGCCAGTTCATTCAAGCACCTTGTTGCAAGATAGCTTGAAGACTTCATTCCATAGCAAACAGTATTTAACTGAATACATTTTATCGACTCACTGGGAGTGTCACGCCAGAGAATGTTTTGCAAAGATCGCTGCTCCTCCTGAATTAATATATTTCGGAACATACGCCTGATATCGCAAGCAAGGAAATATTTATGTATCCTAAAAGATAACAGTATGTCAAACAGTTCTTGTTGAACAATTGGTCCATTCATTAGGATATGATTCAGCGAAACCTTGTTACTCGTTAACATAGAAGCATTCATGACCGTTCTTAATTTGGTAGAGACAGCATCGGGTCTCAAAACGGCATGATGACTTAAGAAATAAACTGGATCCTTCGATAGATCATATGAAGAAATGTCAACATATGATCCATGACCTAAGTCAAGATATTCATGTATAAAATCCTTGTAATCCTCATACAACTTTGGATTCTTTTGAAATTGTTTTTCAAGATTAAGATATTGCCTGAGAGCTAGACCAAATGAATCCCCCAAAGTATTATTTACATCATATATGGGAATTTTTAGAGGCAAAGAAACTGTAAATTGATTGTTTTCTAGTTTGACAGTTTCAGTGAATAATTTTTCGCACTGTTGTTGCTCAGACGTGTGTTCCGCATATATTTCAGGCACCTTTTCTGTTTGCCAAAATTTGGACATAGTATCACTTATATCAGTTTGACATTCTTGACAGAAAAAAGTAACAGCAGGTTGCTTGAGAAGTGAAGATGGGACGTCACCGCCAGCAATGTAACCAAACTGTGTGTGGATGAAGCAGGGTGTGGCATCAGGGTTCATCAGCTCCTCAGGTTGCGCCAACATGCTCTGAAAATAGACATTAGCACCCAATAAAACATCTATCTCACTTGTAGTATAGAAAGAATCATCGGCTAGTTTTATGTTTTCAGGAATCTTAATCTTGGACAAATCAATTTCAGTCTGTGGCATGCTTGGGGAGAATTTATCTACTACTAGCAGATTTGCTTGTGTCTTATATGGATAAACACAGGAGAAAACATCAAGTATCAAACGGTGTTTTACAGTTTTTTCAGTTAAAGTAATGCCAGTTACATCTGTTGATTCAATTATAAGCGGATATCCTAGCTTTTTGGCAACTTTTGTAGTAAAAAACCGGCCAAGTGCGAGTCGGACTCGCGCGCAAAGGGTTCCGTACCATTATCAATTTATGATTAAAATATTTATTTATTTATTACAGTTAAATCAACCTACCTCAAAAACTATACGAGATATTTTAATCAAACCAAAAATCGTTGATAGAGTTTATTAATGTGCATAACATATATTTTTTTCAGAATTTTATATCGCGTAGTTTAAAAAATAGAGGGGGGGGGACATATTTTTCAGACTTTGAGAGCTGATATCTCGAAAACAATTTGCTTAAATAAAAATGTGATGTATAAACCTTCATATCATTTTCAAAGACCTTTCTATTAATACCCCACACGCTTACGTAAAACTAAAAAAAAATTTCTATCCCTCAGTTACATGTATGGAGGGCCCCCACCCCAATGGTTTTTTTTACAATTTAGTATCATAATCCTGTAGCGGTTTATACAACACATATTCTCACCAAATTTCGTTACTGTAGCATTTATAGTTTCCGAGTAAATCGGCTGTGACAGACGGACAGACGGACAGACGGACATAACGAATCTATAAGGGTTCCGTTTTTGCCATTTTGGCTACGGAACCCTAATAAAAGAGTTCTGAGAACAACTGTCAAGCAAAGCTTTGACAATTATTTCTTTGCCATCACTAGCAATCAGTTTCACCTTGGCAGTTGGCAACAATATAAAACCTTTCGCTTTATTGCTGTCGCTTTTATTGTTGCTGAAGGTGACAGCTGGTTGATCTTCGTTTATATGCAGTAGAGAGTTGTGTGGCCCCTTACATACATTGCATTTGAAGTGAAACTTGCATTTCCCTTGATGTATGTTGAGACATATCTTGCACAGTTTAGTCTCTTTGACAAATGTTAGCCGCTCCGCTATAGTGGCTAAAGCAAATTTTTGGCATGCATATAATTTGTGTTCCTTACCGCAGAACAGACAGCTTCTGGGCTCCTTGGTGGTGGCAAGTCCTGTCACACTCTTTGCAGGAGGCGTTGCGGGATGCATCTTGACACCAACACCGCTTGCAGTCGCTGAATCAGCCCGTCCCTCGCTGTTCTCTAAGGCGAGAGCCCGTTGGTCTATAAATTTCAAGAAATCATTGAACATTGGCTGTTTTGTCAAATCTCTGTGCAGATGATACTCGCGGTTTGTGATAGGATCAAGCTTCTTGTTCATTAGACATATCAGCACACTGTCCCACTTGTCAATTGATTCACCCAAATTCTTTAACGCAGCAAGATGCTGTTTGGTAACTGAAACCAATGACCGCAGAGCACTAGCACTAGATTTATTTAAAACAGGCAAGTCGAATAAGGCATTAATATGCTCATCAATTGTTTTGTATTTGTTATCATACCTATCAGCTAAAATTTGGAGAGCTTCAGAATAACTAGCCCCAATAACGGGCAAGTTTTTGACTAAGTCATAGGCCTCAGCTTTTAAGAAGCTTCTCAAGTAGAAAAACCGTTGAATATTGTCAAACCCTTCATTGTTATGCACAAGTGCAGTAAACATCTCGATGAATGGCCGATATTCTGTGTATTTTCCACTGAAATTTTGTAGCTGTATGTTAGGTAATTTTATTTTTGAGGCTACTTGTGCGGATTGCAGACCTGATCCTCCTGGCGAAACTGCAGGGGAAGGTCCGGAAAGTTCCGCGATCCTCTGACGCAACGCGGCTACACATTCAAAATAGCAATTTTCTGTTGGTGAAGGATCCTCACCATCTCCTATTTCGATAGATAGTGTTTCGTACTCACAGTAAGCTTGTTGCGCCTTCTCCAGCATTAGCTGCAGAATTTCTTTATTCTCGTACTCCATAACAGGTTTGTTTTTGAGTCTCGTAAGAGTAGCCTTTTTGGCACCACGACGTGCTTTCAGCTTCGTCGTCTCCTCCTCCTGATTGGTTGCCATGCTATTAAATTAAATTAGGAATAGTTAGTGCTTTGAAATTGGTTTAGTGCAACATAACATAAGCGTGTTTTACAATATTGTTGTTAATTAAGCTATACTTACATTATTCATAAAAAAGCAGGTTATTTTATAAAACTCGTGCACACAACACCAATAAATAATTCCAAATATTCCAATCCGATAGCAATGGCGACCGGCAATTGTTTTGACGGACGAAACGAATCGCAATGTACAATACGCGACTTTACGGAGCAAAGTTTTTAACCGAATATTGCGGAAAGCTAATTGCAAACACCAAAATCACTCGAAAACACGTAAATAAACACTTTTAAACAAAAAATTGTACAACGCACGAAGAATAGCCGAAATGTCAAACGACTCGAACGGAAACGTCCACCCATAGACGTCGTAGAGTTTGACAAACTCGTAGTGTGACCAGTTTACCGTAGACTTGGCGGCTTCCTATTGGCGACTTGGCTGACAGCTGTTAATGCCAAGTGCGCGTTCGCTGCGCAGTGGATGTGTTTTTGAACGCGTTGACTCGGTGAATGCACGGGAACATTGGATACATACCACAATGGCGGCCCTTTTGAATATGCTCACCGAAAATATTTTGCTTCTTAGTTTCATTCACTGAAATCGACGCACAAACTGTTTTGACCTACAAGATACCCGGCTCGAAGGAACATGTTAAGAGCCTATTTTGGGTATTATATGTCGCTTGTAGGTATTTAATTATAATAAAAATACTAGAAGTACGTGTGAACGAAAAGATTATATTGCTAAGAAGGACAAGATACAAGTTTGCCATGTATAAAATACATTTTTAATGTTGCTAGACTATGTCTGGAACATGGAGTCTGCAAAAACTGAACAAAAAAACTCTCCTTTTGGCAGTCGTGTAAAAAGGAATTATTTGTTACTTTTCAGTTCGCTTAAAACGGCAGTCGTGTTTTTTAATTTTTTAATTATTTTATTTATTTGAAACCTTTTAGTGAATCTGGAGATTCCATAAAGTTGGATAGAATTTCAAAAACCGATATCGCAGAAGGCTTAAGCTTCCTCCAATCTGCAAAGGGGGCCGGGGGCCCGAGGAGTTCCCATCCCGCTAATTTTGGTCGAATACGAAGGGCACGCCACGTGAGGGCCGGAACATTACTGGAACCAGTTTAAATTTATGTTGAGCGAGTCCAAAGGGCGAGCTTTAGGGTGGGAAGCCGAAAACTGAGCTCGCGGAGGCCCGGACCTTCCCTTCGAGAGCCCAAGCACGTCGCTTGCAAATTTAAATCGAAGCCGAAGGCCGAGCTGCGAGAAAATTGAACTACCATGCTTCTTCAAATACCCCAGCATCTAAAAAACCGACATCCGCGTAGGGCCCAAGGCACGACGAGCGAGCCCACACGGTACAACCGTCCCTCCTTACTAATTTAATAATCGAACCGGAGGGCCCAGCGTGCAACGGTTCGCTTCGAACTCCTTCGAAGACTTAAAGCCGAGCTCCGCGTAGAGCCAAAAGCAGCACTCAGAGGCGCGCTAGTTCGCGAAGCGGAAGGCCGAGCCGCTAAAGCCCAGCACTACCACATCAGCCGACGGAATAGTGTAACGTTGAATGAAATGGATCCGACGATCGTTTCGACAACCTGTAAAGGCCGTAGGACGTACTCCGTGTAGGGCCGAAGGCCCGAATCGTTCCTTAGAGAAGCGCTGGTTTGCGAGGCCAAAAGCCGAGCCCTCAGGCCGGACCACCGGGGTCAAGAGGCACAGACTGGAGCGTAACTATCGGGATGCTTCAAGCCCGATGGTCGGAGTCCCGACGAGCGAGCCCAAGCGGTACAACCGTCCTTCTTAACTGCCTTAACAATCGAAGCCAGAGCCCAGCGCTACCACACTACGTGATGGAATAGTGTAACATGAAAACGAATCGGAGATCTGCAGACCCGACGATCGTTTTCACAACCTGCGAAGGCTGTAAACCGTGCTCCGCGTAGGGCCGAAGGCCCGTAGTGTCCCCCAAAGGCGCACCGCCTTGCAAGGCCGAAGACCAAGCTACCAGAGCCCAGCGCTCCTTCGCTATACAATAGAAAAGTATAGCATTAAAACGAATCTCAGGGCCGCAGGCCCGAAACATTCTTTTTGAGTAAATGCGGAGGCTGAAAATGCGTAGGGCCGAAGGCCTGGAGTGCGGCCACCCAGCGCGCTTGCCTGCGAGTTGCGTGAGACTCAAGTTTCCAGGCCAACCTGCCTTCATTCATACCAACTCCCCTGCGCAAATGTTAAGGCCAAATCTGACCCTGATCTGATCAAAAACCAACGGCAGAACGTTCAAAACCTTGACCCACCCCCCTTAGTGTTCCTCTCCAGCACCATATGTCTGACTATGCTCGTTTTCTAGTGACGTTGTTGTACCTATCGTTTGCTTAATTACTAATTTGACATTTAACAAAAATTGTAGGCTCATATTAAATGTATCCTATCTCGCAAACTACGTAGGTACATAATATATTATAATATATTTCAAGATATTAATTATTAAGATATCATATTGTTAAGATATCATATTGTTAAGATATTTCAAGTTTTAAATTTTATGCGCATGTTACAACACGTATAGCAATTTTGTTTGGCTACAATTGCTATTGTGATTGTATTTTAGGGACATTCCTCTGAAATGCGAACCATATCGTAAGTTATTTTTTGATATTGTATTCTGGCCATTCTCGGCAACGTTGGCCTAATACTTGTTGGGAACTTCTCATACATTCTTGAATTTCTTCGCAGATGTATGCAAGTTCCCTCACGATGTTTTCCTTCACCGTAAAGCACTTTTTGTACAGTACTGGACTAAATGTTAAGTTCAAACTACGATTTTGATACGAAATCGACTGTTTGGGTTATCATTTTTCCAGCATTCAAGTCAACACTTGTTTCCATCTAATATAATTGGGACTGATTATTGAGTTATTTCTTATTAATGAACCGTTATTTTCGAACAGTTCAGACAACTGAGGCAGCTGTGGCAGCTTTTGGTAGTCATGTCATCATCAAAATAAGACAACTTCACTTGCCTATGAATTATTATCGGATTCAATGTATAAAATTGTTCAGATTCTATGAGAAATTATTATTAACTAGCTCTTGAAATTTTACTGTTAACACTGAAAAAAAAAATCGCCTGAAAGTAGACATTTTGTATCGCAATCATGGAGTGAACTTAAACTTTTGACCGGTACTACTGTATATCAAACGATATATCGTATATATAAGTTTTATTTGAAAAACTCATCGGTTACGAGCCGGGGATTGAACCCACAACCGCTGCGTAGCAGCCGTGCAATTTACCCCTTGACCACAAGCGCGTACATCCAATCTGTCTGTTTCATACACACTTAGCGTTCAAGAAGATATGTCAAGGGTGACAGTCCTGTCACGGCTTAGGCATTGAAGAAAAACTTCAATAGTGCGATGTAGAACATTTCGAGTTTTCTCTTCAAACATATACTTAAACATATAACTTGTATATATATTTGCAATCGGCATACAAAATGCTTTAATTTGATACCCAAATCATGGCGTTTGGATTACATATTATTCTTTGTGCTTTGAGGGAATTTCAATGAATCTCGCTCTTCTTGAATAAGTTACACACATAGAAGTTATGTACATATTCGTAATCGTTGTTCGAAGCTCTTCATTTTGATACCAAACTCGATAGGTTTCTTTCATATTTATGTTTTTTGGTCAGTCAATATTGAACTTATAGGCCGCCATATTGTTTTTAACGTGACGTCACATATCCTATGTTACCCGCGACGTCACGAGGATTCTAATGATACCTTACACTATTAAAAACGGTTAAGTGATCGGGAAGATCTGCGCGTTTAAAGAAAAAATGAAACATACATAGGGACTGAACACATATACTCTCCTTTTGGCAGTCGTGTAAAAAAACACATTAAAAGCTCTGTTATTGAATATGAATCCCTTGGAGCAAATTTCATGCTTCTTAAAATCCTACCTGATACATATATACTAGCAATATACCGCTCACCATCTATAAAAACAATTGATGAATTTCTTAACTCCTTGGATAGAATTGTACGGCCTATTATCCATGAAAATAATTTAATAATAGTTGGAGATATAAACATAGATATTAAACCAAACAGTGTTGACAAAAATAAAGTACCATATCTAAACCTTTGTGCTGAGCTTGGCATGTTACCTGGACATTATTTTGCCACCCGATTGACAAACTGTCTCGACCATGCTATACTTAAGACTGCATTACCTGCCACCATTTTTGTAATAGAGTCTGCTGTAACGGATCATGCTTTAGTGCTCCTCAATCTTTGTCTTCGCAATAGCCACTCCAAAAACTCTCAATATTTGAATAAGACTAAAATTAACTTCAAGGAAGCAGTTAAATATCTCCAAAATTCTGACTATTCATTCATCCATAGCTCAACTGATGCAAATGGCGCCTTTGCCCATTTTGTTAACATTCTGTCTACTGCTGTACAACTATTTTCTAAATCATACCTTGTGCCTTGTAGGAAGAGATTGCTTAAGCCCTGGATAACGCCAGGTCTTTTACGCTGCATACGCCATAGGGACCAACTTCATAGAAAGTGTCAAAGAGACCCTACAAACGAGGTTCTCCTCATTTCTTACAAACGTTACCGAAACTTCTGTAATACATTATTAAGAAAACTGAGAGATGAATATGATAGGTCCCTGCTGCAGTATGCAAAGTCAAACAAGGATAGATGGTCAGCAATAAAATCAATAGTTGACAATAAAAAGTTGCCAGGCCCCGCTCATGAACTGCTTAGTTCGGCAAGCGGGGCCTCAGATGATATTGAAATTGTTAATAACTACTTTTCCAAGATCGGCCAACAGCTGGCTGAAGCGATAAATGAGGATAGTTCATTCATAAATAGCTACAACTTTAAAATATCAAGATCATTACAAACTATAGCTCTAATTCCACCTACGGATGAGGAAATAGAATCCTTAATACTTAATCTTAAAAATGACTGCGCCACGGGCTGGGATTCTATTCCTGTAAAACTTCTTAAACTGGCTAAACATGTAATTGTCGAACCGCTCACAAAAATTATCAAGATGTGCTTTGAACAAGGTGTCTTCCCTGAGGTACTTAAGAAATCCCTAATTACACCTGTGCACAAAGAAGGTAGCAAGAATAATGTTGCTAACTACAGGCCAATCTCAGTGCTGTCATCACTGTCAAAAATATTAGAAAGAGCACTGAACAACCGTCTTGTTAGTTACTTAGAACATTACAAAATATTATCAAATAATCAATACGGATTTAGACCGGGCAGGAGCACGGAGGACGCCGTCAGTGCATTGACAGATCATGTAACTACACAAATAGATGCTCATAAAAAATGCCTGGGAGTCTTCCTTGATCTTGCCAGGGCATTCGATACTGTCTCAATTATGGAACTTATCAATAAGCTGGAGTGTATTGGCATAAGGGGAAATGCACACAGGATCCTCAGTGACTTCCTGGTTAATCGTACACAACAAGTTAAGATTGGAAATACTGTTAGTAAGGAAGCCCCTGTGGTGTATGGAGTGCCCCAAGGGAGTATACTGGGTCCCAGTTTGTTTCTAATTTACATTAATGACCTGTGTCAGCTAACACTTACAAACGGTAAAATTTTTACTTATGCCGATGATACTGCCATAATTTTCCATGGTGACACATGGGAGGAAGCGTATGATAATGCTGAAATGGGACTCCATAAAATCAACAATTGGTTACATAAGAATCTCCTGACATTAAATCATAGTAAAACTAAGTATTTACAATTTAATCTAAATAAATCTTTTATGCATACCAAAACACTTAAAGTTCACTCATGTAATTTCCAGGTAGGTTCTATCTGTGGCTGTACCGCTATTGCTAAATCAGACACCATCAAGTATTTGGGCGTGCTACTTGATGACAGAATAAGTTGGCGGCCACATCTAGAGCTAACCTCAACTCGGATAAGAAAACTAGCTTATATATTTAGAAAGTTAAGATCAGTGTCAGATTTCGAATTGTTAAAAACAGTTTATATTGCTCTTGTACAGTCGGTGATCAGCTACTGCAATGTTGTATGGGGAGGTGCATGTAAGACCCACATGATAAAGCTGGAGAGAGCCCAAAGATCCCTATTAAAGGTCATGACTTGTAGGCCATTTAGATATCCAACAAGACTTTTATATGAACAATGTCAACTGCTCTCGGTGAGACAACTGTATATATTAATGATAATAGTAAAGCAGCATAAGCTGACACCCTATGATCAAAATATTCAAAATAAGCTTACAGGTATGCGTCCTCAAAAAAATGTATGTGTACCATTTAAATGCAGACTAGCTACGGCTAGACGGCAACAAAAATTTATGGGTACATACCTGTATAACAAGATTAACAATACTTTAAATATTTATCCCTGCTCGACACATGAATGTAAAAATAAACTTAAATCCTGGCTGTTGACACTAGACTATGAGCAAACAGAAAATACCCTACCCTAACATTCCCAAAAAGCTTCAAAATTTCATTATTTCACACAAACACACACACACACACAAATTCTAGTTAGTAAATAAATAAATATAAATGTAGTAAGTTAAATATATACATTTTGTAAGTAAAAAAAAAAAACCGTAATTTGTACTTGTCTAGGAGAGGACACTGACTTCTGTAACACAGGTTTTACCTAGCTCAGAAGTCAGGGGCTTCAAATAATTAAGTTATATACATATTAATTGTAAACAATAGTAGATACAAAAATCCATTATTCTAGGCGAGGGCTCTGACCTCTGTAACACAGGTTTTACCTAGCTCAGAGGCCAGGGGCCTCAACATCATTTTTAAGATGAAATTGTAACTCACCCTTTCTGGCAATAAACATATTTTATTTTTTTTATTTATTATTATTTTTAACACCCCAGTCAATTTTCAAAGCGTCCTCAAGAAGCTTACCCGCATCCATACAACCAAAATTGCGCTGTAACAGGATTTTAGCTTTCGTCTTAGGTGGTCTAACTTTATATGACAAATAGAGTAAGTCGTGGTATGAAAAAGCATCGGCCCCAAACTGGCCAGACTTGGCGACATGAGGAAGGGAGGACGTTAAAGAGAGATCTAATAGGGAAGGTGCACAATTTGGAAAATGATGTGTAGGGCCGGAAGGAAGTATGTTTAGCTTGCACGAATGAACCAGAGACTTTAAAGAACGGGATCGGTTGTCATCTTTATGGAGACAAGTATTGAAGTCACCCTTTATAATATGGTGCTGAAATGAGGGCATAAGATCTTCGAGAAGGCTCTCTAAAGAGGAAAAATAATTAACGTGCAGCGAAGGAGAGTAGAAGACACCAAGGAGAAGTTTTGTATGTGAAAAGGAAATGTCAAGAAATAGGTATTCTGCAACATCAGAAGAAGGGGAAGGTGCTGACATGCGGATAATAGAGAAGGGTATGTGGGAACGGAGGTAAATGGCAACCCCTCCGCCAGCTCTCCCGGGGCGATCATTCCTAATTAAGTTAAACCCAGGCAAAGAATAGGAGGTAGAGGGGAGACACGGCTTAAGCCATGATTCCGACACAAGAATCGCATGAATATTTTTTAAGTCAAACGTAGCAAGAAAGTCCGTATAATGTGACGGAATACTTTGGGCATTAATGTGTACAAAGTTGAGATTTTTACTGACCTGACTAAGCTCTGAATCTAATAAATCATGGAGTGAGGGAGGTAGGCTACAAAAACTGTCACTTGATGTAGAATCCGATGAAAAAGACTTACTGTCATCTTCAGACTCACTACTATGACCACACTGGTGCATATAAGGTTAAAATAATGTAGGCTGTTAAAAATATATACTTATATAATATAAAAACAAGAAACAATAAGTAAATAAATTAAAATAGACTAAATAAATAGATAGAAAAAGTGCCTAAACACGTAAGTTATCACGCTACCCACCAGCTTTTAGAAGAACACAAACAAAAATAAACAGAATTACTCAGAAAACCGAAACGCACTAATTTTACTACAGCAACACTGAAAGATGTATGTCATTTTGCGTAACGTCAAATGTCACAAATCACAACTGACACTGACAGAAAAGAAGCTAAAGCTACAAGTCATTAAGTTGGAACAGGTTACTTATTAACCCCTCGTATGCTTCCTGTCAAATTACGTTACTGAAAAAGTGACCTTGACACTTAAAACAATAGATTTAAATTCCCACGCACGGATCCGTGTCTAAGCATACGAGGGGTTAACAAAACAATGAAGGTGGATTTTAAAATACTACTACACGGCCAAAATGAAAAGTCACAGGAAGTATAATACGACCAACAGCACAAGTTCACGCTCAGCGCCTCACATCTTCGGCTTTACCACCGCACGCCTCTCTCTCCTGGCCGGAACTTTACCAGCCTGCGGTGCTCCGTCCGAGGCACCCGGGGCTGGCTCAGCGGCATTGGCAGCACACGACGGAGTTTGCGCACCCGGCAGGCTCTCCACTTCAGAGACGCTGTTCGCACGGCGACGCACGCCATCCTTACCAAGGACAATCACATCGCCGTTCCAGCTCCAGCAATTTCGCACTCCAAAGCGTTCACGTGCTACCATGAAAGCGCTGTGACGCGGCTTAGTCAAGAACTCGCCAAGTGTCACCCCCGTGCCCTTTAACGCTACCTTGCCAAACCACACATCATCCCTAGTGGCAGTTGATATGAATTTAACAAGGATCGCACGTGGTTTCTTGCTGACCTTGCTGCGGCCGCTTCCCCCACCCAACCGATGACAACGCTCAACCTCAGCAACCGTAAAATCGTTCCGGATAGCCCGCAGTATACTGGCAACAAGTTGTGTGGTATCTTCAGAGTCCTCTTCAGCTATGCCATGGACCAACAGCATCTTGCGGCGAGAACGCGTTTCAATTTGATCCACTTGGCCGGTTAAAAGCTCAACCTGCTTCTGAAGGCTCTCGAGGGACTTCATGACAAACTCCTTAAAAAAGCCAAAGCTAGCCGACAATGAAGCAACTGTAGGGCTAGCTGTATCGGCTCTGTCAAGGCCTGCCTGGAACGCAGCCATCTGTTCCTTTAATGTGTTGTTCAATTCCAAAATTGAATTTTTTAGTGAATCCACTTGTGACATTGTGTTGAGTAGTGATTCCCGGATATAAGCAAGGATAATGCTGGTAGGTGAAAAGCGTCACTATTGCATATATTTAAGCAAAGTTTCAAGTCTAGAAAGCAATTAATTATAAATTAAAATAATAAATATTGTGCACAAGATGTTAACTGGTTTTATTCACCTACCCGAAAAAAAAAACCGATGATTTAGACCGTATAGGTATTAATTGCCACGAAATAAACGAAATGGAGTTATGTAAAACGGTTCTGTCCTCTGAGTATAACTTTAAATTGCTAGCTTTTAATATCAGAAGTCTACAAAGAAATTTTAATCTTTTTTTGGCAAGTATTGAAAGAATGCGTTTTTCATTAGACGTCATTATATTGTCCGAATGCTGGCTAAATGAACACTGTATAATTCCGCAAATCCCTGGCTACATATCACACCATACTAAAAAATACATAAATCAAAACGGCGGAGTAGCTATGTATATAAAAGATTTGTGGAACGCTTCTGTAGTTGAACCAGATTTTGATGAAGCTAACTGTCTCATTGCTAAAATACCTCATATTATGTCAATATTTGGAATATACCGTTCTCCTTCTTTTAAAAATACCGATAAATTCTTGGCCTCTTTAGAATTGAATTTAAGTCGGGCTTCAGATAATGAGCAAATAATTGTCGCGGGTGACATAAATATAGACATTATATCCAGTAATGAGTGTCAAAATTACTTATGTCTTGCAGCAGAGTGTGGACTCCTACGAGCTATCACATTACCAACTAGAGAGAGGGCATGTCTCGACCACATTTTTATCAGATCAAAGAGAGACTCTATAGGTATTGTATGTAAAACTGACATTACGGATCACTACATGGTTATAGCTGGAATAAACCTAAATAATATTCAGTCAAATAATTCTAAAAGGACAGTCGTTAAAAGAGACATAGAGGCGATAAAGTCTGAGTTATTAACAGTGGACTGGTCAGATATGTGCAGTATTTCAAATGCTAATGATGCTGCTAATAAACTTATGAGACGACTTGAAGTTGTAATAAAGAAACATACACGAAAGGTTCGTCTAAGCAGGTCCAATTTTAACCTGAAGCCTTGGATTACACCGGGACTTATGCGCTGCATAAGACATCGTGACCGTCTACATTTGGCAGCGAGAAGTGATCCTCAAAACGAAGTTTTACAAATCACTTACAAAAGATACCTAAACTTTTGTAACGACTTATTGCGAAAAGTGAAACAGATGAGTGATGAAAACCAAATTCAAAGCAGTAAAGGCAACCCCAAAAAGCTTTGGAAAACAATAAAGGACGTATGTCACTTGTCCTGCATTAACAAAGAGCCATCTGAGCTGTTATCAATAGGCGGAGCGATTGACGAAAAGGAATCTCTTAACAAATGTAACCAGTATTTCTCTACCGTCGGGCAGTCTTTAGCTGATGATATCTTATTGGAACTAAATACTAGTGAAGAAAACCTTGCTGCCTCATATACTGCACCAGACGCTGGTAAATCATGTTCTTTTTTCATGTTTCCTACAACTCCATGTGAAGTTAATTCTCTTATTTTACAACTAGATAGTCATAAAGCAGATGACATGAGCGGTGTAGATGACTTCAATAATGCCCTGATTAAACATATTAAAGATGCTATTGTTGAGCCTTTGTCATATGTCTACAATTTAAGTATGTCCACTGGAACTTTCCCTGATATCTGGAAACTTGCGGCCGTTTGTCCAATTTATAAAGGAGGTACAAAAGGAGACCCTGGTAATTATCGCCCCATCTCTCTCCTCAGTACTTTTTCGAAATTACTAGAAAAACTTGTAAATACTCGATTAACCTGTTACTTAGAAAAGCACGAGCTCTTATCGCCCCATCAACTGGGTTTCAGGAAAGGCAAATCTACTGAAGAGGCTGTACAACTTCTAACAACATCCATAGCTAACTGTCTTGACAAGAGTGAAGCGTGCATCGGAGTGTTTTTGGACTTGGCCAAGGTATTCGACACAGTCTCCGCTTCGATACTCCTTAAGAAATTATACATGTGTGGTATTAGAGGCTTACCTCTGAAATGGTTTGGTAGTTATTTATCGAATAGGAGACAGGTCGTAAAAGTTGGCCAACATGAAAGCAGACCAATGGATGTGCATTACGGCGTACCTCAGGGGAGTATTCTTGGACCCACCTTGTTTATTTTATACATGAATGACCTCCATACTCTTCCTCTGGTGAATGCAGAGACCATTTGCTACGCAGATGACACTGCGATAATTTTTCGTGGAAGAAACTAGAGTGATGCTCTCATGAATGCAGAGTTGGGTATGACTCAAGTGGCTAAATGGTTGCGGAGTAACTTACTAACATTAAATACTAAAAATACAAAATTTTTATGTTTTCATAAAACTTTAGCGTCGTCACCACCCGCTTCTATTAAAAAAATTAAAATCCATAAATGCAAAGAACCCGGAAACCTGTGTTCATGTGGGTCCATCGAACAAACTGAGGGGATAAAATACTTGGGCGTGATACTGGACCATAACTTAAATTTTAAGTCACACATAACTACACTTTCAAATCGAGTTAGACGTATAGTTTATGTCATGAGACTTTTAAGAAATGCGGCAGACATAGGAACGCTCCGGCAAGTAAATTACGCACTATGTCAATCTCTTATTACTTACTGCATATCTTGTTGGGGAAGCGCTGGCAAAACTGCGATGGTCGAGGCAGAACGAGCACAGCGAGCTGTCCTGAAGACAATGCTTAAAAAACCGTCCACCTACCCGACACATTTACTTTACAAGCATTGCGATGTGCTCACTGTTCGCCAATTGTATCTTTCTAAAATAGTCACTGTCAAGCACAAAAAAATACTTGGATCTATAGAACACAAAAAAATGTTGAGCAAAAGAGTTTATAGATTACAAATTCCTGAGGTACGAACAACCTTTGCTAAGCGCTTCGATCCATATATTTCTTCTCATATATATAATGCCGTTACAAAACACGTTGACATCAAAAATAGCTCATTTTCTGAAGCCTCAAGAATTATTAATAAGTGGCTTGCCACTCTATCGTATGAAGACACGGAAAAAGTTTTTCAAATTAGAAACAGTTAACGTTGTCATTTAGTAAGATAATTTTTAGTTATCTTAGTTAGAATTTAGTTTTATTGTTCTTTTGTAAAATATGTTGTAGATGATGTAGCCGACTAAACATGTTATTATATTTTGTCAACCGGCAATATCATCCAGATACAAACTAACTTGTTTAAGGTCCCCGCGATACAGTACAGGTTCGCCTAGTGCGGGTACTTAAGTTAATTCGTTGCTGGTTTTAGTCTTAGTCTAGAGATAAGCATAAGGAAATGTTATAGAATTTAAGTCAGTTTATTGTTTACTACCTGTACTATTTGCTTGTCGATAATAAATAAATTTTATTATTATTATATTATTATATCTGTTATTTTGAAATCCGAAATGGTTGCCGATTTTGGTAATCTAAACCCCCTAAAACCTAAAAAATCTTTATTTTGATCATTAATAATAGAAACTGAAAAATATTAAAATAATTATGTCTCAGAGATTGTGATACGTTTATTTGGGTGAGTCACCCATAGACCATGAACTCTGAAGTGTTCGAAACGTGGGGATATAGCGCTAACTACTCGCGGTACCTAACCAAAGAAAATAAGATTATTTTCCTTCATTACTATAAAAAAAGAAATATAATTATACTTAGATATACATAAATAGTAGGTACATTGTGCATCTAGGGAGGTAAGTGCGGTACTACACGAGAGTGTTAGAAACCCGACGCCATAGGCGGGGGGCTATTAATGACTCGAGTTAGTATTCCGCTTACCGACCGTGATGCATACAATGTTTTTCATCACACTTGCGAGCAAAAACAATTGTTTTAAGACAAAATATATTTCTTAGTACAGATTAGGGTGTCCCATATTTTACGAATTTTAAAAATTAATAATGCATACCCCCTAAATCGGTTTATTTTACCTCAAAGCACTCTGAAAATAAATTTCAGGTCATTCCTGTACCTGTAACCCGTGCCGACTTTCTTGCCATTTTCCTAAGTATGTATGAAAACGCCTAATTTTTTGTCTGTGGCATTAACTTATACTACTGCGTTATTAACATTTTTTCATTAAAATCAACTTGATGAGAACTGCCGTCCTTTGTCTAAAACCTACCTAACCCACAAATTGTAGTTTTGAGTTATGAGCAAAAAACTTTAAAGTTAATATTTCTAGAAAATATTAAGATTTATTCCGAACTTCTGTTATAAAAAAATTAAAACTAAATTCAGGCTTACATTGTATGTGCACCATTTTAAAAACGAATGTAATATTTATGAGAAATTACCGTTTTTGTGTTTTAGCGTTGCAAAGAATTACAAAAATGTAAGCGATTTTACCTTTAAAACCCCGTTAAGTATACCTTTGCCGTTTTATAGCGTTGCTTAACACGTTCGCTGCGAAACAAGGCATTATTTGCCTTGTTGATGACTTTATGTCTGTGCGCGCTCTAAAATCGTGCCATCTCGCTCGGTGCGGGCGCCGTAATTCGAGAAGTACTACGAGTACGAACGAAATAGTTGTACATCTATGTTCCATTTTTTAAGTTTATACGTTTAACACGTTCAAAATATGCACCAGGTTTTTTAGACATAGTTCGCATGGAGTTAAAATTGAATAAACTCAGTGCGAATACCAGGCTTGATTTGTAGGCCTGGGTCCCGTTTTATAAAGTTACAAGATACAGGTTACAAGTGTACAGGTTACAGGAACCTGTAATGCACTATGAACTATTACAGGTGTTTTATAAATACACACAAAAATTTACAATTGTAATGAACCATGGTAAATCTCGATTACAAGTAACATCTACAGGCGTGACGGACATCACTAATTAAAAATAAAAACTGACATAAATAATCGTATCCACAGATTATATATGTTTATTTTGATGGAAAATCAGCCCTTCTACCGCGAAATTCAAAATTTGTAAATTTCGAAGATTTTTCGCCGTAACTCCAACGAAGGCTTCATTAAAGTGACAGAGACAAATCCTCGAAATTAGCGAAAATAAAACGATTTAAATTTGTGTGGAGTTAATTTGCTCTTTGAAGTCGTACGGTGTCCGACTCCGAAAGTCCAAATTTATTAGGAGCTGAAACAGTCTCGGTCAACGCTATCGGGGTACAGTCAAGGGAATAAATATAATAATGTATACAACTTTAGACCTTATGCTCCAGTCATAAGTAAAAAAGTGTAGTCATAGTCAGCGGCCCTACCGCAAACTCGGAAATCCGCAAATTTCGATTATTTTTCTCTTTCACTCTAATATCGCCTTGTTAGAAGTGACAAAGACAAATCGTCGTTTGCGGTTTTCGGAGTTCGTGGTAGTTGGCCAAAACTATGAAGAATCTCTCAGAAAGCCAATAATTTCAACAGTATTACGAGCAAACGTCTGTAGCACACGAAATAACTGGGAAAATTGCACTTGTAGTTGCGGTTACAGGACTCAAGACGTACGTCAGTTTTTGTTACAAGTCTACCACAACTACACTTGTTATTTACAATATTTTTATAAAACACTTGTTCGATTACGAGTTTAAAACTATTAAACTCCTGTATTTTTGTCTATGGCTGAGCTACAGGCACTTGTACCTGTAACTTATAAAATTGTAACATAGTACTTTTATAAAACGCAAATTGTAAAAAACGGGGCAAGTGTTGCCAGTAAACGCCTGTAAAATTGTAACTTGTAACTTTATAAAACGGGACCCTGGGTCCCGTTTTATAAAGTTACAAGTTACAGGTTACAAGTGTACAGGTTACAGGAACCTGTAATGCACTCTGAACTATTACAGGTGTTTTATAAATACACACAAAAATTTACAATTGTAATGAACCATGGTAAATCTCGATTACAAGTAACATCTACAGGCGTGACGGACATCACTATTTTAAAATAAAAAACTGACATAAATAATCGTATCCACAGACTATGTATGTTTATTTTGATGGAAAATCAGCCCTACTACCGCGAAATTCAAAATTCGTAAATTTCGAAGATTTTTCGCCGTAACACCAACGAAGGCTTCATTAAAGTGAGAGAGACAAATCCTCGAAATTTGCGAAAATCGCAGTGGGGCCGCAGAACAAAACGATGAGAGAGATGTTCTAAATTTGTGTGGAGTTCATTCGCTCTTTGAAGTCGTACGGTGTCCGACTCCGAAAGTCCAAATTTATTAGGAGCTGAAACAGTCTCGGTCAACGCTATCGGGGTACAGTCAAGGGAATAAATATAATAATATATACAACTTTAGACCTTATGCTCCAGACATAAGTAAAAAAGTGTAGTCATAGTCAGCGGCCCTACCGCAAACTCGAAAATCCGCAAATTTCGATTATTTTTCTCTTTCACTCTAATAT
This sequence comes from Thaumatotibia leucotreta, assembly GCA_025490895.1. Lineage (NCBI taxonomy): Eukaryota > Metazoa > Arthropoda > Insecta > Lepidoptera > Tortricidae > Thaumatotibia > Thaumatotibia leucotreta. The sequence continues at coordinate 33,742 of JALPQI010001823.1, read as the reverse complement.
CGCCTTGTTAGAAGTGACAAAGACAAATCGTCGTTTGCGGTTTTCGGAGTTCGTGGTAGTTGGCCAAAACTATGAAAATCTCTCAGAAAGCGAATAATTTCAACAGTGTTACGAGCAAACGTCTATAGCACACGAAATAACTGGGAAAATTGCACTTGTAGTTGCGGTTACAGGCCTCAAGACGTACGTCAGTTTTTGTTACAAGTCTACCACACCTACACTTGTTATTTACAATATTTTTATAAAACACTTGTTCGATTACGAGTTTAAAACTATTAAACTCCTGTATTTTTGTCTATGGCTGAGCTACAGGCACTTGTACCTGTAACTTGTAAAATTGTAACATAGTACTTTTATAAAACGCAAATTGTAAAAAACGGGACAAGTGTTGCCAGTAAACGCTTGTAAAATTGTAACTTGTAACTTTATAAAACGGGACCCTGGTAGCCGCACTGAGCGGGGGAGCGGCGCGTGCGCCGCGGCTAGTGCGGTCAGTGCTTTGTTTGACATCGATCGTTGTTGTTGTGAAAAAATGAATTTTATATTAATTAACAAATTATATATACAGATCTTGTTGTCAACACTCGGTAACATTATGCTTTACGCACAAAATGGTTTCCTACCTTCCATAAGTTTTGGCCACTTTATTACATGCGGCCGCCGATTTGCATATATAATAATATACGCATTTAATTACAATTAAACAGGCCATTAAAAAGACCAAAGGCCACCAATTCGTTAAAACTGGTACGAGGAAAAATTGCGTCGGTTGTTATGAAAAATTACGAAAAACGTTAACTAGTAAACAAGCAGACAAGGAAATAAAGAAGATAAAATCAGGGTGCAATCAGTGTCATAAATCGTATTGTTTGCCATGTTTTAACGAAAAGCACTTTAACTAAATCATCCTTTGTACCTAATAAACTTGTCGATTTCATGTATTTGTTTCATTGTCCCATCCCTATTATTATATTTTCGTAGTGCATTACCAGGTTCAAAAAACACAGTATATTTTTTTATTGGTGCCTTAACAGGCCTGGTAAACCTGGAATCTTTAAAAAAAAATAAGTCAACAAACTTCTGTCTAATTCCCGGGCGAAGCTAGGATCAAGTAGGTACATGAATGAACTTAACACACGCGAAATTTCATTCATTTACTTTTAATATTCTTGATCTTAGGGTCATATTTCTATGAATGGCTTTCACCAGGCCATTAAAACCTGGTGCGCATATAATGGAACTTAACTACCAGACTGAAAATACCTGGTAACGCATGGTATGCAAGTACAAAAAAATCAGTCTCGCAGTTAACGTGTTAATTACCAGTACATATCTAAATAACGGGTAAGAACTTAACGTGTTTATAGTATTGTTTTTATACTTTGCAGAATACGCAATGCATAGCTTAATAACGACTAAGTCACTTTAAGAGTTTATAGTACTTTATGTGTAGGATTACTAGTAAAAAAAAATTGATATAAACACGCTACTGGACTTTAGCTGTTTTTTAACAAAGAAATGACTGTGAAAATCCTAGCTAGTTGTATGAATTCCTAAGCATAAAACACGTTACATGACAGATCATTCCCGATAACTAGGTTATAATCTTGTAATGTTATCCAAATGGTTTATTTATTGTTATAGCAAGTCCTCGTTAACCTACACTTTATAAGTAACAATTAAAGGGATTTAATCATCATCATCATATCAGCCAAAAGACGTCCACTGTTGAACATAGGCCTCCCCCAAAGATTGCCACAATGACCGGTCCTGCGCCACCCGCATCCAGCGGACCCGCATTCACCAGGTCATCAGTCCACCTTGTGGGGGGCCTACCCACGCCACGCCTACGTGGCCGCCACTCAAGAACCTTCCCGCCCTAACGGCCATCGGTTCTACGCGCAATGTGCCCCGCCCACTGCCACTTCAGCTTAGCGATTCGGAGAGCTATTTCGGTTACTTTGGTTCTGCTGCGGATGGTCTCATTTTTAATCCGATCACGCAGAGAAACTCCTAGCATAGCCCTCTCCGTTGCTCTTTGGGTGACTTTGAGCCTTCTTATGAGGCCCATTGTAAGCGGCCACGTTTCAGTACCGTATGTCATCACTGGCAACACACACTGATCAAAGAATTTCGTCTTCAAACACTGCGGAATATTGGACGAAAATATGTGTCGTAGCTTCCCGAACGCTGCCCAACCGAGTCGGATTCGACGATTGACCTCTTTCGCGAAGTTGGACCTACCTAACTGGATAGTTTGTCCTAGGTATATACTCGTATATTCGTCTACAACGTCGAGTGTAAAGTCTCCTATTATTACGGGAGTTGATGCTACATGGGAATTTGACAAGATTTTCGTCTTATCCATGTTCATCGTAAGACCAACTCGCTCGGAGGCTTTACTGAGGTCAACGAGCATAGTACTTAAGTCCTCCAAGGTCTCAGCCAAGACTACTATATCGTCAGCAAATCGAAGGTGAATAAGGTACTCGCCGTTTATGTTGATATTCATATTCATATTCATATTCATTTATTTCATAATAATTTCATTATTACATGTCAACATTGCACAAAATATACCACCCTTCCACCCAGCCAGTTTTACCCAGCCTTCTCCAGTCCAGAGTCTTAAAAACATCCTCCAGTGCAGCGGTAATCAGCTCAGGGGATATGCCATCTCCCTGCCTAACTCCCCGCTGCAGCAGAATAGGCTTCGAGCTCTGGTCTTGGAGTCGGACTGACATTGTGGCGCTCTCGTAAAAACACTTCAACACCTCGATATAGCGGTAGTCGACTTGGCACCGTTGGAGAGACTGTAGTAGTACTACCCAGGTTTCGATCGAATCGAAGGCTTTCTCGTAGTCCACAAACGCTAAACAGAGGGGCAGGTTATACTCTTCGGTCTTCTGTATAACCTGGCAAAGCGTATGGATGTGGTCTACGGTACCAAAGCCTCTTCGGAAACCGGCTTGTTCGGGGGGCTGGAAGTCATCAAGCCTGCGTGCAAGACGATTCGTAATGACTCTTGAAAACAGCTTATAGACATGGCTCAGAAGTGAGATGGGTCGGTAGTCCTTCAATAAAGCGTTGTCACCTTTTTTGAAGAACAGTACCACCACACCTCTGTTCCATGCCTTTGGCGTTCTCCCTTCCAGTAAGACGGAATTGAACAACTTCCGTCCTCCCCAGGCGCCTTGTTATTTTTGAACTGTTCAAGAGCCATTCTAATCTCGCATAGGCTGATGCCCGGGATGTCTTCTGTTAAGGGACTGAATACCTATTTAAAATAAATGAAACAAGACTGTGTATGATAAAATGTTTTTATTCAAATGCGAAACAAAAGTAAAAATCAGCTAATTTTTTTTTATAATTAGAAAACAAAAAACAAAATTACTTTTAGTACGTAAAAATAAACAAAAATATTTTTTGTGAAAACTTGTTCAGTCTTATTAAATAACATCACAATTATCGAATTAGTAGATTGCATACCGAGGACAGTAAAGTTATGTAAATTACAGACCTTGGCCGGAAAAAGTATAAAATCACCTGTTTTTCTACCTTAACTTCACTTTCGCCCACTTAATTTACAGAAGGGCTAGTATAAATGTAAGCTTATTGTATTTGACATTAAATTTAAATTTTCATTCAAAATTCATTTCATTAAAAAAAAATAATGCAATTACATTTACCAGAAATAAAACTCCCATAGTATTCGACTACAAAATTAATGGCTTATCATTACAACGAGTATCTGTCATTAGAGATTTTGGAGTTATGTATAACTCAAAGTTAACATTCAACGCACATTATGATCATATTGTCAAAAAACATATAGATTTCTAGGATTAATCTACAGAACCACAAAACCATTCAAAAATATCAAATGTTTACTTACTATATATTATAATATACATCATGTTTTGATCAGAAGTTCTCTAGATTATTGTTCTACTGTTTGGTCACCATACTATAACATCCACATAGACCGAAAATTTCTGCGTCATTTAGTGTATAAATTCAGACTTAAGGGTAAACTACTTACCTATGAAGACCGACTGGATCATTTTAAAATAGACAGTTTACAAAACAGAAGAAGTTTGAATGATTTTGTAATGCTGTAAAATGATTAATAATAAGATAGACTCTGATGCAGTTAGCAATCTACAATTTCGAGTATACCCCAAGCCATGTCGTAATCCTGTACAATTCCTAATACCTATAGCCAGTAATAATGCCAGTTAAAACAGCGCCTTAGCTCGTATGTGTACCTCTTATAACAAATTTTGTAAAGATGTCGATATTTTTTGTTAACCATGCCCGACATTGCCTATTATACAGGGTGGTCCAAACCTTGACGTCAAAAAATTTTTTTTAGATTCCTCACGTCATGGGCTATCAGAATATACCCCATGTATGTTAGCCGATTTTTTGTAGTTTTCGAGTTATGAATTTTTGAATTTTTTTTTTCTTTGAGAAATTCCGGATTGAAGAAATTTATTATTTAAAAAAAATTATTGGGTTTTTTAAATAGTTTATTTTTGTAAAAGTATTACTACAAATAACTGACAAAAAAATTAACGTCCTCACTTTGATACAAGTAGGATAAAAAAATACCAAATTCAAAATTTTACGTTAAAAACGTATCAAAATAGCATTAATGTACGTAAATAAAAAAAAATAAAACATATCCCAAGGATTTTTGGTATTCTAAAGCCTGCCCTAGACCTTAAGCCTTCGTAAAAGCAAAAAAAAAGTGATACTTAATGATGAGGATTTTTCGGAGTAGTCGGTCAAATAAACTTAAAAAAACCTTCTAAATTTTTAATTAAAAAATAAAGTGAAATTTCGTATAATAACTACACAAATTGAGTTTTCATGGTATTTTATGTCTTTGTTTATTGATAAGAACAACAAAACAGACAAAATTTTACTTTATTTTTAAGTAAAAAATTTAGAAGTTTTTTTTTAAGTTTATTTGACCGACTACTCCGAAAAATCCTCATCATTAAGTATCACTTTTTTTTTGTTTTTACGAAGGCTTAAGGTGTAGGGCAGGCTTTAGAATACCAAAAATCCTTGGGATATGTTTTTTTTTTATTTACGTACTTTAATGCTATTTTGATGCGTTTTTAACGTAAAATTTTGAATTTGATATTTTTTTATCCTACTTGTATCAAAGTGAGGACGTTAATTTTTTTGTCAGTAAATGCTTTATTTGTAGTAATACTTTTAAAAAAATAAACTATTTAAAAAACCCAATACATTTTTTTAAATAATAAATTTCTTCACTCCAGAATTTCTCAAAGAAAAAAAATTCAAAAATTCATAACTCGAAAACTACAAAAAATCGGCTAACATAAATGGGGTATATTCTAATAGCCCATGACGTGAGGAATCTAAAAAAAATTTTTTGACGTCAAGGTTTGGACCAACCTGTATGTTATGGATGATGGAAAGTAGGATATTTCTTACGTCTACAGAGTTACTGTGGTTCTATTTTTCTTGCATATATTTGAACGCTGCATTGAAGGTTGTCTTTCTTCATTTTGATTAGAGCAGGAGTCTATCATACTCTGGATTCCCGATCTTATAAAATGCCTGAAATTAAAGACAATAAAATAATAAATACTTGCCTATAAAATAAAGCGTGATGGCAAAAAGTGATGTTTTAAGAATAAGTTTAGGAAGTAGTCTGATTAAGTTGTAAAGGCAGCGGGCTTTTCTATAGCCTCATACGATAAGTGAAAGTAACTATAGCCAAACTTGTTATACAGGGTGATTAATTTTTTTTACTGTTTTTTAATGAATATGAAGTCCTAGAAGGCTGTATTTTTTTAGTAATTCCTTTAGGCTGTAGTATTATATGTGCAAAAATTGGAAACCATCACTAACATAGTTTAGGAGAAAAAAAATAAAACAGTTTTACAGTTATTGGGGTGCGCCGCACAGTGAACTGCCGGCCACGGCGGTCAGTGGCCTATACCACAAAACTTTACAAGCGTACAATTCTACAAAATTGTATAAATTCCCATACAAAAAGTTGACAATTTTGTAGAATTGTACGCTTGTAAAGTTTCGTGGTATAGGCCACTGACCGCCGTGGCCGGCAGTTCACTGTGCGGCGCTCGCGCACGAGGTTGTGTATCAGTGATGGTTGCATGTTTCTCACCGCAAAATGTCTGGAACGCGACGGTAAGTATGTAATATATTAAAGTTATGTGTACAGTAGTTATTCTGCATATTATTTAAGACTATATTTATTGTTTTCAACCAAAGATACCTAAATATATTTTTGATGAGCTTTAATATTTTAGTTAGATGTTCAACTTTTTCATTTAAAGGTGTAGCCTTGGAAAAAGTGCCCCCAGAGGTTTTGGTTTGAAACTATAGTCAAACGATGACTGTTAAAGAGGTAACACCATGCACAAATTTTGGACCCCCTCTTACCTCCACTAACCCCCCTAAACCCCAATAACTGTAAAACTGTTTTATTTTTTTTCTCCTAAACTATGTTAGTGATGGTTTCCAATTTTTGCACATATAATACTACAGCCTAAAGGAATTACTAAAAAAATACAGCCTTCTAGGACTTCATATTCATTAAAAAACAGTAAAAAAAATTAATCACCCTGTATAACAAGTTTGGCTATAGTTACTTTCACTTATCGTATGAGGCTATAGAAAAGCCCGCTGCCTTTACAACTTAATCAGACTACTTCCTAAACTTATTCTTAAAACATCACTTTTTGCCATCACGCTTTATTTTATAGGCAAGTATTTATTATTTTATTGTCTTTAATTTCAGGCATTTTATAAGATCGGGAATCCAGAGTATGATAGACTCCTGCTCTAATCAAAATGAAGAAAGACAACCTTCAATGCAGCGTTCAAATATATGCAAGAAAAATAGAACCACAGTAACTCTGTAGACGTAAGAAATATCCTACTTTCCATCATCCATAACATACAGGTTGGTCCAAACCTTGACGTCAAAAAATTTTTTTTAGATTCCTCACGTCATGGGCTATTAGAATATACCCCATTTATGTTAGCCGATTTTTTGTAGTTTTCGAGTTATGAATTTTTGAATTTTTTTTCTTTGAGAAATTCTGGAGTGAAGAAATTTATTATTTAAAAAAATGTATTGGGTTTTTTAAATAGTTTATTTTTTTAAAAGTATTACTACAAATAAAGCATTTACTGACAAAAAAATTAACGTCCTCACTTTGATACAAGTAGGATAAAAAAATATCAAATTCAAAATTTTACGTTAAAAACGCATCAAAATAGCATTAAAGTACGTAAATAAAAAAAAAACATATCCCAAGGATTTTTGGTACTCTAAAGCCTGCCCTACACCTTAAGCCTTCGTAAAAACAAAAAAAAAGTGATACTTAATGATGAGGATTTTTCGGAGTAGTCGGTCAAATAAACTTAAAAAAAAACTTCTAAATTTTTTACTTAAAAATAAAGTAAAATTTTGTCTGTTTTGTTGTTCTTATCAATAAACAAAGTATAGATCTTAAAAATATAGATTGGTTTTGGCATGCTTGATTGCTTTTAAAATTTAAATTACCGAAAACATTCTCTATATAAGTTTTGTAACTTATGAAACTTCTCCTCGGTACATTGCTAGTTGTGGGTAAAGTTCGTTTCAAATACAAAGGCCCGATTTCACTTGACAAAGTAATTAGGCGTCAATAATAGGATCAGTGATAACAAAAGCCAGAGTCCTGGTCAGACCCTTTTGTGGCGTGATATTTTTTGCATCCATCTGTGTACGACACGAGCAAATTTGTAGTGGACCAAATGTAGTAACTTAATTTGTAGTGGAGCAAAGTTGATTAAATGACAAAAGTTTCGAGTGGTATCGGGCCTTCGTATTGGAAATGGACTATACTAAGCGACGCGACGACATAATGATTTGGTTCTGTGTGTCTTCCCTCAGTCAAATCGGATGGAACAGTGGAGGCACCCTCAACAGACCCATCTCCAAACTAAAAAAAAAGGTTCTGTGTGTAAAATAAACGTACCAGTGATTACCACTCAAGAAGGAAACAGCTAGCGTGGCGCCGACGGCTGCGAGCTGGAAGAGCGCTTGCTGTTTCGCTGTCCTTCCGTCCTGTCAATGATAATTAGGGTCGATTGCGATAAAATGATGCATAGTTGGGCATTTTCGCGAGAAGAGATCCAAAAAAAAATTTTTTAAGGTAGGTAAATTTAATGTTTTTCCTACTCAGAATAACGAGTTTTTCCAATCTAGGAGAAAAAAGCCCTTGCTCCCCGTAGATAACCAAGTTTGATAACTGGCTATGTACAAGGAAAAAATATTCCGGTTTTATAACCGGGTTATGAAACGGGATTTTTTTTCCTCGTAGAAAACCTTTGTTTTTTTCAGTTTTCTACGAGGAATTTCTTTTCTTGTTTGATAACCCGGTCATGAAACAGGAATTACTTTTCCTGGTAGAAAACTGTTATTTTATTTGGTTTTCTATGAGGAATAAACTTTTCTTCGTAGCTAACCTAGTTATCAAACGGGAATTATATTTTCCTAGTAGAAAACCGTCATTATAGGTTTTCTATGTGGTTTCGAAATTTTTATTTATTTGTGGAAAATTATGGTACTAAACTAGTATTTCAATACAATTTTTTTATTTTATTGTTTAAACCAAAACTATTACAACTTCGTAAGTACATTTTAATAATTAAAAAAATAAGTATATAAGTATGTAAAAAACTAAAAGAACGGAGAAATTTTCTCAAGGCAATGCCCCACGGTAATTATGTTTTCTTGAAGTTGGGTTATTGCTTTATGTATACGGATATTTACCGCAACATCTATGGCTGCTCTTTTCTTAATTGTGAACCTTTTGTTCACTCTTGAATGTGAAAATCCGTAATATTTTGCGTCATTTTGTAGAACCGATAGTAAATGCGGAAGTGTAGGGTTTTTTCTAAAATTTCACATTCAAGAGTGAACAAAAGGTTCACAATTAAGAAGAGAGCAGCCATAGATGTTTCGGTAAATATCCGTATACATAAAGCAATAACCCAACTTCAAGATAAAACAATAAAATAAAACATAATTACCGTGGGGCATTGCCTTGAGAAAATTTCTCCGTTCTTTTAGTTTTTTACATACTTATATACTTATTTTTTTAATTATTAAAATGTTCTTACGAAATTACACTTGTAATGCTTTTGGTTTAAACAATCAAATAAAAAAATTGTATTGAAATACTAGTTTAGTACCATAATTATCCACAAATAAATAAAAATTTCGAAACCACATAGAAAATCTATAATGACGGTTTTCTACTAGGAAAATATAATTCCCGTTTGATAACTAGGTTAGCTACGAAGAAAAGTTTATTCCTCATAGAAAACCAAATAAAATAACAGTTTTCTACCAGGAAAAGTAATTCCTGTTTCATGACCGGATTATCAAACAAGAAAAGAAATTCCTCGTAGAAAACTGAATAAAACAAAGGTTTACTACGAGGAAAAAAAAATCCCGTTTCATAACCCGGTTATAAAACCGGAATATTTTTTCCTTGTACATAGCCAGTTATCAAACTTGGTTATCTACGGGGAGCAAGGGGAAAAAAGGTACAAGAAAAAAATGGTCCCACATTTTTCATACATTTTACATTTATTTCAGGAATATGATAAAACATCTTTTTGTGAATATATGAATCTGATTATCCCTGATAAATGTGTGGAGGTTTTTTCATAAAATCAATATTAAGATTTACTTGTTTAATAAAAAGAAACAATAAATCCTACAGTAGGGATTTATTATCCGAGGGGCCTAACTGAATATTTAAGACAATATTTTAAAAAGTCACCACTGAATAATCGTAGATATAGTCAGAAAAAATAAAATTATTTTTAAAATTCATAACAATCAAACAGAAATTAAACAAATAGTGATTTTTTACTATAATGACCCGACAATTATTATACTTATCCAAAGAAAAAATTACGTCAGTGACTCAATGCTAACTATTTTTTTTACAGTTTTAACTGTTTTACGTGCAGGCGCATTAATTCTACATTTAATTTTTTTAATGTCACTTGTCAATAATTAGTTGTGGCACAATACCAAAAAAATCCCCTATGTATACTCTAAGCATTTCCTACAATTTTCGAAATGGTTATTGTTAAAATAAATCGGAGTTAAAATTAAGGTATAGTTTTTTTTTTGTATAAGCTTTACGAAAAAACTCGGGATTTTTTTTTCCTTAATTATAAATCATCTGAAACAATAGAATGAATGCATAATCTCGAGGGTAGAAATTATTGAACGTGCTGTTCCAATTATTGACCTTCAAGTCCTCGACTGGATGAGAAGCTCTCGCGCGGCACTGGGGATTATTGCATGGTGTGAATCTGTATACCCTAAATATTCATTAGAAAAAGCTTCCGAAACTGTAGGATTTAATGTGACCAAAAACTTTTCTTCCCCCGACTACATGTAAAGTTTTCTGAAGGTGTGAATATTATATTTTTCCCCTCACTAGCTCGTAAAGTGCTCGTTTATCCTTTAATACGAACGTGTAAAAACGCATATTATTCACTTGTGTGGCAAAGTAATGATCTTGGTTTTGGAATAACAAAACGTAAAATGCTCATGGAAATTGTTCCATATTAATGATAATTAAATAATTTGTTTGAGAATTTAGTGTAAAATACAAACCTTTATATAATATGATGATTTTAACATATAAATCCTAAAATTCCATAAGTAACAATTGTTTTAGTGAATGATGATAAGATGACTAGATGCATTCACAAAACGCAGAAAATGTCAACGTCAACATTGTCAAAGAATATTATAGGTTATAATCTTTATTTACCGACTCGAACACGCATAAAAATAGTAAACTAAACAACTTTCAGGGTGTTCTGTTATAATTTTGTAAAAATAATGAATGAGAATGATTTAATAATGCATTGGCGTTGGTGTGCAACTACAGGAATGTGTTAAAATCGTGCTGCGTTTACTTTTTCGTGCTAAGTTTACTGCGACAAAATCTTGCATTAAATACATGATGCATTTGGAAAATTATTATCACTAACCCCATGATGATTGTAATGTGAACAAATAATTACCTTTTTTGAGTTTCCTCGCTATAGTGAGGGGAAAAGTTTTGTGTTACACACGGGTGCAAATGTATTTTACTTCTCGTATGTTAAAACACTCGCTGCTCAGGATTCTATTTTAGAACCACTCGCTTCGCTCGTGGTTCAACTATAGAAACCTTTCGCTTGCTCATGTTTCAATTTCATACTCGCGGGTAAAATACAACTTTGCACCCTTGTATAACAAATAACTATTTCCCCTCACTAGCTCGTAAAGTGCTCGTTTATCCTTTAATACGAACGTGTAAAAATGCATATTATTCACTTGTGTGGCAAAGTAATGACCTTGGTTTTGGAATAACAAAACGTAAAATGCTCATGGAAATTGTTCCATATTAATGATAATTAAATAATTTGTTTGAGAATTTAGTGTAAAATACAAACCTTTATATAATATGATGATTTTAACATATAAATCCTAAAATTCCATAAGTAACAATTGTTTTAGTGAATGATGATAAGATGACTAGATGCAATCACAAAACGCAGAAAATGTCAACGTCAACATTGTCAAAGAATATTATAGGTTATAATCTGTATTTACCGACTCGAACACGCATAAAAATAGTAAACTAAACAACTTTCAGGGTGTTCTGTTATAATTTTGTAAAAATAATGAATGTGAATGATTTAATAATGCATTGGCGTTGGTGTGCAACTACAGGAATGTGTTAAAATCGTGCTGCGTTTACTTTTTCGTGCTAAGTTTACTGCGACAAAATCTTGCATTAAATACATGATGCATTTGGAAAATTATTATCACTAACCCGATGATGATTGTAATGTGAACAAATAATTACCTTTTTTAAGTTTCCTCGCTATAGTGAGGGGAAAAGTTTTGTGTTACACACGGGTGCAAATGTATTTTACTTCTCGTATGTTAAAACACTCGCTGCGCTCAGGATTCTATTTTAGAACCACTCGCTTCGCTCGTGGTTCAACTATAGAATCCTTTCGCTTGCTCGTGTTTCAATTTCATACTCGCGGGTAAAATACAACTTTGCACCCTTGTATAACAAATAACTATTTCCCTGATAGTTGTCGTCTTAAGGGTCGGATAGATGTGGGAAATTTTACAGATTCTGTCAAATTTCCCCATTTCGCACACACGCGCACTTCACGCACACTACCTCATTTTACCGAGCGGGGTCATTGAACCTTGGTGATTTTTTTTAATGAAAGCGGCCGAGTTTGTAATTTATCACTACCTCTTTTGAAAAATTAGACTTGTCAAAGTACTAGATGGTAAAAAGATAGAGAGGGATAGATTTTATAAGACTATCCTTGTCTTTTCGAGTCGTCTCAATGCAATGCAAAAGACAGATTTAATAGGAAGAAGATAAAATGAGTGTTTTAAATCGACACGAGCTAGGAATTTCCTTTTCGCACGTGTATCATACGACGTTTCTCAGTACAGATGGCCCTCTGAAGTTTCTACCTGATAAGAAATGAGCCATTTCTCGCACTAGTGCGGCAAAAATCTGTACTAAAAATGGATTTTTAGTACAGATCAATCAATTTGTTAAAGTCATCATCAGATATATCTGAACGACCACGGCACTCAAAAATATCTGTGCATGCACACGAACGCCATGATAATAGCGGCTTGCTCAGATATTTATGAGCACCCTGGCCGCTCCGTTATATCAGATGGTGACTGTACAGCATCGTATTCTGATTAGGAAATATTAAGAGAAAAAAAATCGGCGTTAGAACAAAATGGCTTGGTTCGATACTCCGATAGTATGCCTGTTTGACCAACTGAGGCCTATTTCTCAAAAGTTTGTAGCTTGTAATACAAGTGGAAGTCTCTTTTTGACATCATTAATAAGATAAGGACTTCCGCTTGTATTACAAGTTACAAGCTTTCGAGAAATAGGCCCCTGGTTGTAAGGCAAGCCATTAGTCCACTATAATAAAAATATATATATATTTTTCTGATCAGAACACGATACTGTTGAATATAGGCCCTAAGTATTCACTATCACCAGCTTTTCGTAGACATTCAACTTTCCCACTGCTGTGTGCGCCAAACGCACAAGAGTCCACCAACGATTGCAGTGCAGATACTAATTTGATATATACAGAGGTAAATATTCTTTTATTTATTTTTTCTATTTGGAGATTATTAAGAAGTTAAATACACGGTGCCTCGCGAGAAAACCACATAATTATAACTATGCTTTCTAGACATCAAAATAAACAAAAAATATTATGAGACCAAATGTCAAATTCCACAAAAAAAAAATTTTGTTTTCGGTTTTTTTTTGAATTTTTGAATACTATTTAACATTTCCAATACTTTTTATCATAACAACAATTTGTTAAAACTAATTTTTTAAATGTTTTTTTTTAGGGACAGGTTTTTTCGTCAAGTCTATTCTTATTTTTTGATTGTCAGGCAAAAGGTGTGGTAATATTAGAACACATTGTGGCAGAATTGTAATCAAAAAGAAGTTTTATGACGAGTTACGTCGAAAAACTTTTTCCGAAAAAAGGTTAATTATCTTTGGAACCAAGCCGAATCCAGGAAATTTTATATAGCATTAAATACTCTAAATATGCTCAGGAATTCAGCATTAAAATTATGTGGGTTCCTCGAGAGGCACCGTGTATACCTGAACAATTGTTTGATGAGATTAATAAGTGTATAGATGTAATGCACAATCTCTTATTTTCGTAAATTGAAGAAAAAACCCGATTCTATCTTCTCCACAACTCGCTTCAGTGCAATGGTGAAGTAGTTTCCGTGAAAAGCCAAATGAATGGAATTATGCATTACATTTGTATAATTATTAATGTGACTTACCAGCAGTTATCAGGTTTAAGGGAGCTTATTTTACTAAATTAAATTACATTCTTTATTAAAATAAAAATGCACTTAGGTAAAACATTAAGGCATTTATTATATTATCTTAAATGGTAATCAGTAGTTTATTTCAAGAATTACAATTACAACTGTGAATTGAAGAATTACAATTACAAGAAAAAAGTAGATCTTAAAAAAATTATTACATTTACTAATTTAAATATTAGATGTCATATAGGTACTAAATAAATAAACAATATCGAAGTTTACCAACGCCAGAGGTGGAATTTGGAGAGTCGTCCTCAGTTTTGCGGCTGTTACCTAAACCACTCGGCCACTCCAGTAGTGGTTTAAGCATCTGCCACGAAAGCTGAGGACGTTGGGTTCAAATTCCACCTACGGCGTTGGTAAGCTTCGGTATTTTTTCTGTGGTATATGGCATCAAATATTTAACTTTACATAGGTACATCGTAGTGTTATTACCTACTTAAAAAAAATAACCTAAAAAATATTTTATAAAATAATTTGAGTTGTTCCACAAAAATTGTAACCGTTCTAATGGCGGGACCAGATCCTGAATTCGATCGATTCATATTGTATTGTTTTACCTTTTGTGAAAAAATAGTACCTCTTCTATTTCTAAGTTATATTCAAAATTATCTGCCATTTTGAAAAGAGAGTCTATCTTTGAAGTTTCTATTACCTGTCTTTGAAGTATACATATATGGACTCATTGCTGTTTTAGCTCTGCAAAGCAAATTAAGATTTGTTCTAAATTTTTTGAAGTCATGCTGCGTCTCCTATTTGAAAAGATCCATTTTAAAAATAAATTTCAAGTGCAATTGGTTGCAACCGTACTTGTGAATAAAAAAATAAAAAATAATAATATAAAATATACACAGTTTTTATAGACGAACTCCATTACCATTGACAATGATAAAATTGCCACCAAGTGGATGCCGCAAACTAGGCGGGGACGAGGCAGGCCCAGGCGGAGATGGCAGGACGACCTGGACGCCTTCGCCAACAATTGGCCAGACTTGGCAACGAACCGGAAGCTGTGGAGATCTGAGGGAGAAACATTTGCCCAGCATTGGGACACGTCTACAGGCTAGGAAAAAAAATCGCTCCTGTTTCTGTTCAGGATCAAAAGCTTGTATAGACCCAAAAAAAAGTTTTCGTCTAGAAAATCCGCAAATCGAGATTTAAAATCCCCATACAATTTGTATGAATGTTAAATTAGTACATTTCGACACAAGTGCAAAAACATGAAATTCGAAACGAGTGGCGATGTTTTAAATCGACACGAGTTACGAATTTCGTTTTTGCACGTGTCTCCTACGACGTTTTTTAGTACAGATCCGAAGTTTCCTTCCTCCGAAGTTTTGGACCTGACGTAAAATGACCCACTATAATAATCACCAAATTAAAAATTTAAAAAACCGACTTCAACCGGTTTCTCCAAGATTACCGATTTGTTTCCATCATTGGTTTCCTCAAATCCTACTTTTTGAATGCAAATTCTTGTAAATGAATGAACATTACCAAAAGCGCCATACATGTACCTATAACATTTGAAGAGATCCCTCGATTTCTCCAGGATCCCATCATCAGACCCCAACTTGGTGCCAATGGGACCATCTCGGGGTAGTACACGTTCGATCACAAAAAGAAATTTTAGAATCGGTTCACTATTCTCGGAGATATCAGGTAACATACATACAACAAAAAAAAAAAAAAAAAATTCAGTCGAATTGAGAACCTCCTCCTTTTTTTGAAGTCGGTTAAAAATACACCATACACCAAAAAATACACCATCTGTACTAAAAAATATTTTTTCACGCTTGATTTTTTTATGTTAATCGATTCCATTCGTATCCAGTACCAATAGTTTCTCAGGGGTCAACTTATAGCAATGTATAAAAATGCCAAAATTTCAAGAAAACTGTTTTCATAGTTACATTTACTATGGAAAAAAAGTGAAAGTTTAATTACATCATAATTATGTCACGATAATTATATCTCCTATGCTAAATGACAATAATACTGTGTGGAAACATTAGCTACGTTTTATTTTTTTTGGCAATAAATCATTTTTTATTTTATTTTTTTACATTCATTATCTCGATTTGCAGCTTTTTTAACCGAAAAATTTTTTTTGGTCTCATACAAGCTTTTGATCCTGAACAGAAACAGGATCGATTGGCATCAAAAAAAGTTTTCACGATACTGTTCGTAAATGTGGTGATTGCTTGTCTAAACACAGTACGGAAAGTTGCCTATAGACGTATGGCTGTCAAATTGTGACAGCTGTAGAGCTGTACATCTATGAACGTCACGAACAGTACAACAATGTTGAACGTAAACTAAAAGGTCATATCTAAACACGGATTTCATAGGTAGATACGACGTTTTGAAAATTATTTCAGAGAAATTTTCTCGGACTGCTTTTCTAATTTTTTCATCACACTTGCTGTCTAAGCGCGCCATTGTTTGCGCGCGCAGTGGGAGTAATAGAAAAGTGAAATTACCTAGGGAGTAATAGAAATGTCAGTACGTCATTTAATAATTTTATTTCTTAAAACTTATTTTTTTGTCGGCAAGTGTGATGAAAAACATTGTATGCATCACGGTCGGTAACCGGATTACTAACTCGAGTCATAAAAGTCTAACACTCTCGTTAGTAATTCCGTACTTACCTCCCTTGATGCACAATGTACTATTGTGGCACATGATCATGGCGTCCAGCCACATAAAAATGTGACTTATTTTGAATAATGTGTTTTATTTCCTCACAGTTGTCGTGAAAAGCATAATGTTTAGCCTCGGCTAAAAGTGCAATAGATGAACTCGTACTATCGAAGGCCTCCCAAAGGGTCGGCCTTCAAACAAACTCGTTCATCTATTGCTTACTTACCAGCCTCTACAACAATGTACTATTGTTAAAAATTACAATTTTCTCGCAACCTGTATGATTTTCACAAAATCAGTAAACGCCAATTTTCACTAATTTAAAATCGAGGAAGGTCATATAAGACCATTTTCGCATAGCTACTCTGGATCTGGTAGCTGCCCTCTCTAACCCAAAAATAATTTCTACCCTGTCTATATATTACCTATATATAAAAAAATAATACTAATACTTGCAAATGAAAATATTAGGGGTTTATATACCTACCATTTGCGGGTTGTAACTCACATACCTTATTTTCTTTCTTGGTATAAACGACGTCAGTGTTCGTTTATTTTTATGTTCCCCACTTGAACAAAGCTGAAAACTTAGGAAAAAAAGTGTTAAAAAAATCATAAGAAATTAGATTTCACTCAAGAAAGACCAACCGACCTAACGAAATAATGGTAAAGGGTCATTCCAGGTGAAATCAACAAATCGAGTGTGCTGCATGGTTTCTGATTTGAATGTAAAAAATGGAGGATATACTTCATGGTGGCAGAAGTGCTGAACCACCACCAGTTTTCTTTTTTATCTTTTAGTTTCCAAGTTTTGCCCTTGCAAAATTCAGAGTGGGGTCAAATTTCTAATTTTGGAATAACAGACATAACTTTTTTTTATATAAAAGGTAACGAAATAATTATTACTTTGTCATTATATTTTCAATTGGTTCTTGAGCCAACCCTGGTGCATATCAAATATAATTTTATTCTAAAAAATAAAGTACTTGACGTGTTCATCTTGTAAAATAAATATGAATGTGTTAGAGCAACTACTTGTAATAGAAAAATATAAATGAAAATTGAGACGTTCGAAAATGCTCATGTTTGACTCTAAAAAAATCAATGTGGAAGATAAAATATTTTCTTTATTTTAATCATAAATTATAGATGACGTCTTCTTTAATTAGATTTGGAAAAAAAAAAGTTATTTTGCCTATTTTCCGAAATACGATTTTTTAAACTGCTCATCTAGTGCATTTTTTCTCTTGTTATATTTATGCAGATTAAAATATAAATATGACCTTAATCTTTTAAATGCCTATGAATTCAATGAGAAAATATTGAATTAAATCCAGACGGTTGAAATTGACTGTATACACCATGCCCGTTAATGAACCCAAAAAAATTTAACCATGTATTTCTAACTGCATTTAGAAAATATAATGACAAAGTAATAATTATTTCGTTACCTCTTATAGAAAAAAAGTTAGGTCTGATTTTGTACAAGCAGGAATTTGACCCCACTCTTAACTTTGAATGGGCAAAACTTGGAAATTAAAAAATAAAAAAGAAAACTGGTTGTGGTTCAGCACTTCTGCTAATATGAAGTATATCCTCAATTTTTTCATTCAAATCAGAAACCTCTTCCTGTTCCTCGCTATAGTGAGGGGCTAAGTTTTGTGTTACACACGAGTGCAAATGTATTTTACTTCTCGTAAGTTAAACTTGCTACGCTCAGGTTTCTGATTTAAAACCACTCGCTTCGCTCATGGTTCAACTATGGTATCCTTTCGCTTGCTCGTGTTTCAATTTCATGCTCGCGGGTAAAATACAACTTTGCACCCTTGTACAACAAATAACTATTTCTTTATAGAAGATTGATGATGAGCAGCAGCAGCACAGCATCGTCACAGTGGACAAATTACTGACACATTACTACGATCGCCAACCCTTTTGCCCAGCGTGGCGATTATGGGCATTTACCTCCTAATGTCCAATACGCATAGTTAATAGGATCACCTTGTATATTATTATATCAATTTATCGGCCTGATTAATATGTACACTATACCAAGTTGCAAATTTCTAATTCTAACGGTCACTCAGTTATGCTGCGGATAGACAGACAGATAGACAGACAGACGGACGTAGCGAAACTATAAGGGTTCTTAGTTTACTACGGAACCCTAAAATTCGTGTCGATTTAAAACACTCCTTTCGGTCGTGTTTTATTTTATCGCCAACCTTTACTTTTTTCACGCTTGTATTGTAATGTCATCATCATCATCCGTCATCATCATCATATCAGCCGAAAGACGTCCACTGCTGAACATAAGCCTCTCCCAAAGATTGCCACAATGACCGATCCTGCGTCACCTTTATCCAGCGGACCCTGGGGCAAGAAAACATTTTTTTTATCTAGCGGTTAATTCCGAAAACGTTAACTTACAAAAAAACCGGCAAAGTGCGAGTCGGACTCGCGCGCGAAGGGTTCCGTATCATTATCAATTTATCGTTAAAAAAATACAGTTAAATCAACCTATCTTAAAAACTATAAGAGATAATTTAGTCTAACCAAAAATCGTTATAGAGTTTATTAATATGCATAACATAATTTGTTTTTAGAATTTAATGCACGTAGTTTAAGAAATAGAGGGGGGGACACATTTTTCAGACTTTGAGAGCTGATATCTCGAAAATGGTTCGCTTAAATTAAAGTATGATGTATAAACCTTTATATCATTTTCAAAGACCTTTCTATTGATATCCCACACGCTTGTATACATCTAAAAAGAATCTATCCCTCAGTTACATGTATGGAGGGCCCCAACCAGTGGCGGCTGTACCTTAAGTGCGCTCGTGCGCTGCACTACCATAAAATTTAACAGAATCGTCATCAATAAACATTTTTAACAAATTACCCATTCCATCCATACTACATTCCTATATTTTTATTTTTATATTTTAAAAAATCTATAGAGCCATTCACTGTGGCGAAGTCCGTTAAATTATTTTTTTCGCGCGTACTAAAAGTCATCCGTGCGCTCGGCGGAGCGCACTCGTCATCAAGTCGAAATTGTATGGGAATCGCGTAAACACCTCTGGCGCGTGAGACAGAAGATGCTACGTACAAACTGTATGAAGAAATATGCGAATACGGAGCGCCGTCCCGACTGGGCGGTGCCGATGACTTCCGGAATTTCCCGACTAGACACGAGGCGGCGCGCATCGGCCGGAGAGACGTAATATCTTTGCACTTGTTGTTTCTGTTTGTTATTAGTGGTATTACACGGAATTTCTTAATTTAATAATTACAAAATTAAAACTGTAGGTATAGTAAATAAAATAATATTTTATGAAATGTGTGAAAATAAATGTGCAAATTGCGTTTTTTAATTACGACATTATTTTCCATACTAACTATACTAAGTGCACCACCGGTTCTCGAAGTCAGCAGCCGCCACTGGCCCCAACCCCAATTATTTTTTTTACAATTTAGTATCATAATTCTGTAGCGGTTAATACAACACGTATTCTTATCAAATTTCATTACTGTAGAATTTATAGTTTCTGAGTAAATCGGCTGTGACAGACGGACAGATGGACATGACGAATCTATAAAGGTTCCGTCTTGCCATTTTGGCTACGGAACCCTAAAAAAAACTCTCTTTTGTAACCCGATTTTTTATAGACCTATTCGACAATACCAACCATACTATAAGATTACAGCAAAATATTTTTTAATATTTTATTCTACTTCTTTTTCGGTGTGACTGATATGTAGGTGTATACGTGTACCAAATTGCAAATTTCTTTTACTAACGGCCTATGAGCTATGCTGCGGACAGACAGACGGAAAGACGGATAGACGGACATGGCGAAACTATAAGGGTTCCTCGTTTACCACGGAACCCTAAAAAGGTTGGAATTAATTTTGGGTCTATATAGGGTGGCATATTTTTTTTATTTCGAAAAATTTGTCTCATACCAACTTTACGCCGAAAAATGAATGGCCTAAACATTGTTGCACATATTTTTATTTTGCCGAAATTGTTGATCCTAACTTGGTTGTTCCTAAATATCGTTTGTCCTAATGATTTTCGTGTCTAATGTGTATGTATCGAATAATAATTGTGATGATCCTACTACTTAATGTACTAAAACTAACTACCTTTAAAAAATATTTTCCTTAAACTTAACCCTCCCTTAAACTACCCAACCTTGTAGTCCAAAGAATTTTAGTCATCAGTACGGACCTAGGAACCGCTTGACGAAGCCCCGCTGCGCGGGACTTCTATTCCTGATCTAAGGGATAAAAGGTACCTAACTAACCTATCCAGGTTAGGAGTAGGGGAGGTACAGATTAATTATTTTCTAATACAGGGGGCTTCGCCCCCGAGCCCCCCTTGTGGGGCGCTTCGCTCTCCCGTCGCCCCTTTTTCGGGTTTACAAGAAGGAGGATGGGTAAACTTACTTAAGTATTTTATAGACTACGCCTTTCACTCCGCCCTATCCTGGAAACCTAACCATTCCAAGTCGGTTTTACCCTGGCTTATTACTTGAACATTATTTTAAACCATTCACCATATTGTTAATATGCTTTTTTCAATGAAATTTCGGACATAACAATTGTAGGCGCAAAGAAAATTGACAGTTTGAGCAGTAGGAAAAATAATATTAATTACAATGAACATTATGATTATTAAGCTTTAGGTAATTCGACGTTCGAGTAATCAATATGAGGATAAATATGGTGTAGGTGTTTTAAATGTGTTTGCGCAAAATAAAGTAGGCTAAACGAGTAGTATGCCAAGTAACACTATGCCAAAAATTTTTAGGACAATCGACGTTATGCGACACGACAGGCACCCCTTAATTTTATCTTAAATTTCTTTCGGTTTAAAGACATTTTTTTGTACACTTCTATGACGGTGAACACTGTCACCGGCATCGAAAGTGTTAAGGGATAAACATTTAAAAAAAAGCTGAAATTGATTTGTCTTATTTTTTAATCAGCAGTTGGAATACGACGTATCAAGTCGCTATCTTTCAAATCACACTATTTCCATACAAACTTTCAACTACCTTTTAACCACTTTAGGGTTTAAATTTTATAAAATGGTTTCTTATTTTGTATACAAATGATTATATAAGTAACCTTCTGTAAAAATGCCATTTTTCTAGCCCTAGTAATTTACACTAAATTTATAGTCTACCTTAGTCTCCTCAAACAAAATCTACACCCCTACTTAACCCTCTCAATCATGATATGTCCTTACACTCTGATATATTATTGCATTTTTCGTATTTTACTTAGTAAATGTCCTACAACGTTTTAGGTCTCCAATTGTAGCTTTGCATCCCCTTGTTATAAAATACTTTTATAGGGATTATCATAGCTATAAACATTCTAATCCCCTTTTAACCTTTAAGAAATGATTAAATTACATTTCTTGTACAGCTAATTTTTACCAATGTATAAAATACGCAATAGAACGTCGAATTTACAAGAATATGTTTGTAATTTACCATTTTTGGAGTTACCTACGTCACATAAACGTGTACGAGTATTTGCTCGTGCTATGATCAAAACATCATCATCATCAGCCTATGATAGTCCACTGCTGGACGTAAGCCTCTCCTATTAAATATGTGTATAAACGCATCATCATCATCATCATCATCATCAGCCTATGTTAGTCCACTGCTGGACGTAGGCCTCTCCTATTAACTATGCATATAAACGCATTAGGAAGTAAATGCCCATAATCGCCACGCTGGGCAAGCGGATTGGCGATCGCAGTAATGTGTCCACTATGACGATGCCGCTGCCCATCATCAATCTTTTATCAAATAATGGTCAGTGACACTTCAATCCCTTAGTCGACTCTTACGACAACCGCAGGAGGAGTTGGGGTGGTGACAAATGTATTCTTATTGCCGTCACCACACGGCTAACATACGATACCAATACTGACATACGAGGTCGCTAAGAGGAGTGACAATTTTGGCTACCAGAAGACGATTTACTTGTATGCTAGCAGATATACGATACAAAAGTGAAAAAAATATATCCAGCTGTGGCCATAAATTTATGCATACCTAATATTCAAATCGTATAATAACAAGAATATAGAAAATACAAATAAATAACTAGGAATGTATTGCAACTTACAGGGAAAACACGGCCAAATAACTAGTAGGTAGGTTTTTGTGTCCGTATTGATAGTCCTGTCGTGCCACTCAGCGAATCCTTCAGTATTTAAGTATGAGTAAATCGTATGTGCCATTTCTGGAAAGAGAATATAAGTATAATATATAAATCATTCTAGTTTCAAACCAAAAACCAATAAGTTACGTTTCCGAACTTATTTATGTGCAGTTCAGCTCATTTTTGGTTCTCGTGCCGTCCTCAGTTTCCATGATACGGCTACTGATCAGACATCATAAAGCTCAGCTTTAAAGTTTATGTAGTGTGTTTACTTTGTAGTTCGCGAGGATTTGGTTTTTACTGTTATACTGTAGGTATAACTTATTTGAATAAATGAAAAATACTAAAATAATTTACTTTCAATATTGTATGTACTGAGAAGATGCGGTACATACTTTCTTTTCATTTATCAAGTCTTACGGCCATAGAAATCGCGGTGGCGATGAGCACAGATTTTATTCCACAAATCAACCATTAATTAAAGACTCGTATCACTTTGAATATGTATAGTATACCTATTATTATAATTATATAACAAACATATTCTATCTTTCTTATTATTATTATAGCTAAATTGACATCCTGATCGTTTTGACTTCGAG
Organism: Thaumatotibia leucotreta; assembly: GCA_025490895.1. Taxonomy (NCBI): domain Eukaryota; kingdom Metazoa; phylum Arthropoda; class Insecta; order Lepidoptera; family Tortricidae; genus Thaumatotibia; species Thaumatotibia leucotreta. Next base: position 10,303 of record JALPQI010001823.1, on the reverse strand, counting down.
CCGTCACCGTCGCATGTGTTTTCAAATGACGTATTTTGTTGCCAGAGTATTGAAAATAAACTCCATTACACCAAATCGTATCCGTAAACTTTTTTCATTTTTAATCGTTTTTGCGAATGTAACTTATACGTGTTCGGTAGTATTGAGTTTTATTTTGAATCAGTTGTTATAGTTTTCTTGTGTTCCGTCTTAAAAATAATAAGAAACTTAAATAAACGATGGGGTTCGAAAGAATTTCTTCGTTCTGATTTTCCCTACTTATTTAAAGACACTTTGAGTACTGGCATCCCTTGACGTATATGTATATGATTTTATGTCATTTTCAATGTCAAAAAGAGCTGTCAACGGGAGCGATTTGGCGTGCGTCCGACCTCGAGGAGGCGCTCGCGCCATCTGAGTCAAAAGAGAATTTTGACTCGTGTCGCCATTTGTATGGAGAATATACGTAATTTTAAATTAAGGATTAAAATTCTCCGCTGTCTTTATGAGGAAAAATATGAATATGCCCTGATGCACTAATTCAGTTATCTGGCTTTTAAATTAACATGAATATTTTATGCCCGTAAAAGAAAAGTATGCATTGCGTCGTGTTCGAAAAATATGCAATTTTTTCATTTTTCGGTACATTTAGAGCCGATTTCTAGGAAATCCATGTAAATATAAAATATAATATCAATTGGAGCCTCTGCACGGGTTCTTTCTGAATAAGCTTATGTAAGAAATATGTTTGTAGAGTTATATTTACTTAACAAATTCTTTGTTCGAAAATAGGTCTAAAACGACAAAATCGGGAATCCGACCCTCTTTTATTTTTATGTGTGTGTAATACGTTAGCAATCTCTTTTTAAGTGAGTGCGATGACATTTGTGCAATCAGTACAATGAAATAAAAAAAAATCTGTCAACGTCAATGTCACTCGTGTCATTCATTCATTTTTAGGGTTCCGTAACCAAAATAATAGAAAAAAAAAATTTGTTGTATATAAGCGTGTGGGGTATTAATAGAAAGTTCTTTGAAAATGATATGAAGGTTTATAAATCTCATTTTTATTTAAGCAAATCGTTTTCGAGATATCAGCTCTCAAAGTCTGAAAAATGTGTCCCCCCCTCTATTTCTTAAACTACGCGATATAAAATTCTAAAAAAATATAATTTTGTTTTGCACATTAATAAACTCTATCAACGATTTTTGGTTTGATTAAATTATCTCCTCTAGTTTTTGAGGTAGGTTGATTTAACTGTATTTTTTTATAATAAATTGATAATGGTACGGAACCCTTCGCGCGCGAGTACGACTCGCACTTGGCCGGTTTTTTATTTATTGGATGTTTGATTTTCTGTACAGCTCTACTCGACTTTTAACTCTACACTCAATAAAACAATTGCTAGCTACCATCATAAACCTTGAAACTATTTATTTGTTTACATCATTGCAACGACATAAGATTTACCAATATAGTACGGTCAAACTTTACATTAAACTCGCAAAGCATGCAATATACAGTGAAACCCCGTTAATACGATTTTGTAGGAACCGGACAAAAAACGCGTCTTAAGAGGGAAAGCGTATTATGCGGGAAGAAGAAATTGCATTGTTTTTGTAAAATTTGTAGTTTCACAGTGTAATGCTTGGTATGATGTATTTTTCGCATACATATAAATGTACATACTTAAGTGATTCAGATGCCTATATACCCATATTAGACAAAAGAAATGAATGAAACAAGCCTAGTAGAATCAAAAACTTCATCAGTCGCTTGGTCTGTGCAACAAAGTGAAGAAATGATTTTTCCAGTATAAAATTCAATCGGTATGGTAAAATTATAACCTTTCGGCCTACATCTATAAGTAAATAATGCCATACGTTAATGTAATTTGGGTTACAGATAACGTATTAAACGGGATAATTAATCGTATTAACCGTGAAAAAATGTAGGAAAACTTGACTAAATTTACAGGGACCGGCATAAAATGGCGTTTAAAGCATCGTATTAAGCGGGTTCTACTGTAGTTGCATTTTTGGTATGTTGTTTAGACACCATAGGACACTATAAAACCACATTTTGCAAGCAAAAAAAAGTTGTGCTAGCTACATAGTACGCGAAAAACTGCGAAATTTGCAATCATTTTTTAATTTCAGTTTTTTATTAAATAAACCTTACGTTTTTTGACATTATATGTTAATAAGCGTTTAAAGATTAATAAATTTCCAACAAGTTGAGCTAATAAACATTACCGTAGGTCTTATAGTTTCAGATATTCGAGACTTCCAAAAGCACTCTTTTTTTTGAACTTTTTTTTGCTTGCAAAATGTGGTCTTAACTATACTGTCCTATGGTGTCTAAATATCATACCAAAAATGCAGCGATACTACTTGATTTGCGAGTTTAGGGTAAAATGATATACGGTTTGACCGTACTAATAGACAGCAATGTCGCTATAAACCACCTTAAAACTTTGTCACAGTAAGCTTCAAATTGGACAGCTAAGCAAACTTAACCCAACATTCAAAATGACAAGGTTGTAATTAGGTACGACTTCGATTTCTTATGACACTCGATAGTTTTCAAATTAGGCCAGTTGCACCAAGGAGTAAGGAATAAAGCATAAATGTAGTGCAGGGTCCATATTGGCACTTATACAATTTTTTCTTCGAATATTTTTACTAATACCGTTTTTTATTCATAATCATCATTACTCCGAAAATTTTTTCTCATACTTTTTTTCTTACTAAAAATTATACTTCTACCTACAATGTTCATAACGATTTTTATTTCGAAATTTTATCCTCCTAAAGTCGTCAAGTAGATTAATCTATACTCATAAATTTATTTGAAATAAATTGTTTATTTATTAGTACATTGTGCATCAAGGGAGGTAAGTACGGAATTACTAACGAGAGTGTTAGAAGCCCGACGCCGTTAGGGCTTTTATGACTCGAGTTAGTATTCCGCTTACCGACCGTGATGCATACAATGTTTTTCATCACACTTGCCAACCAAAAAATAAGTTTTAAGACATAATATTATTAAATGACGTACCGACATTTCTATTACTCCCTAGGAAATTTCACTTTTCTATTACTCCCGCTACGCGCGCAAGTAATGGCGCACTTAGACAGCAAGTGTGATGAAAAAACATTTTCCCATTAGGTTCACTCTGTTGTTGTATAATTCTTTTATGAATAACATAAACTATGTAGTCATAATGGGCTTTGTGCAGAAACTGTTGTGACATACTCAACTTTAGCATATTTCTTTGTGGCAGATTTCGAGTTGTTCGAATATTATTCGAGCATAATTTCGATGCTCCTATTTATGATGAGGCATAAACTGGATGTGCATAAAAAGTATCGGCATAGTTTGTTTTAGCATAACAGAGAAGGAATAATTACAACCTCTCAATACACGGTGGAATTTAATCGGTGAACAGGAACCCATTTTTCTAATTCAGTAATCGATGGCGGTCACGTTTATGTAGTACTTAAGTGGAACCAAGTTTTTTTTTTAGCATAACAAATTTTTATGTTGAAATTAAATTTTAATTAAAATTTATTGTCACCCTACTAATGGCTTAGTCTGAAAAGTTTAATACCTCTTTTCAAACTACCAGCCATGCATCGCTCTTATTTTACATAGGAATAGAGTCTATCGCAAAAATTAAAGCATGTGAGTGGTTATTGCTCATTTATGTTTTAAGTTTCTATGGCTGATAGTTTGAAAAGAGGTATTAAAATTTTCAGACTAAAGCATTAGTAGGGTGACAATAAATTTTAATTTCAACATAAAAAAAAAATATGCTAAAAAAAAAACTTCGTTCCACTTAAGTACTACATAAACGTGACCGCCATCGATTACTGAATTAGGAAAATGGGTTCCTGTTCACCGATTAAATTCCACCGTGTATAATCGAGGTAGTAGTAATATTCTATACGTCACTTACTGTGTTACTGAGCTGAGTACTTTCTAGGTTGCTAAAAAAAAAAAAACTTCTAACCTAACCTATCCGAGTCGGATCTGCCCCGGAAGGTTTTGTTCGCTCGCTTCGCTCGCTCACTGCAGAAATTTTCACCCTCACAGCAAATTCTGCCTGACGAAAAAGGCAAGTTTCGAACATGTGGCTACATGCCCAAAAAAAAGATGCAAATCTAGTTTCTGTCTTATAACACTCGGCGTAATTAATGATATGCCAAGATAGTTTCGGACAAAATAATATTCGAAATATTGTTATTTAAGCCAAGTGATGTTTCTGTCTCATTAAGTTGATGCCAAAATAGATTATACCAAGTCTGTTATGTCCTAAGCGTTTCGGACAAAAAAAGTTTAGAGGGAACCCGTTTAGTACAGTACCTACTCTGCCACAACCTGATTTGTGCAGGTAGCTAGTTTACAGTAATAGTACGATCTATATTTAATTAAACAAAAATATGTCCAGCAGTGGACTGCGATAGGCTGATGATGATGAAACAAAAATAATTCATACATAAAACCAGTACAGATAATAATAAATACCTATAACATTAGAATATATAGCATAAAATAAGCTATCCCAGGCTACATCGATAAAAATATACAACATTTTAATTCATTTTCAGACCGCCTACTTCAAATTAATCCGCACATGGCCATCTTTATTATTCGTTTTTGTCATTTCGTACCTAAATTTACTTATGTCATGCGATGCAGCCCTTTTTGGAAATTCACACACCTTTGTGCAAATATAGACAACATCATTTGGACACATATTGAGAAAATTATAAATATTAAAATTGATTCCAGAATGTTTGACATCGCTTCCCTCCCAGTAAGGTTCGGTGGTCTCGGTCTACGTAAAATCTCCAGCGTCGCCCTGCCGGCTTTCTTGTCCTCGGTACACAGCACGCTATCTCTCACTGGAAAAATACTAAATCCATCACCCCATGATTGTGAGATAGCGTACTTAACCGAGGCTAAGGTCGCATGGAGACTGACCTGTCCAGGGGTAGATCCGCCTTTTAATGGCAATAGCCAGAGACTCTGGGACGGACCCATTTGCCGGCGGGTGCAAACAGATCTCATAAATTCAACAACAAATATATCCGACAAGGCCCGCTTATTAGCGATTTCGGAAAGGGAGTCTGGGTACTGGCTCAATGCCTATCCTTCAGCCAACTACGGAAACCTTCTGGACCCTAACAGTTTCCGTATTGCTGTCGGCTTGCGACTCGGGGCGAACCTAGTCGTTCCACATCGCTGCCTCTGTGGCACAACAGTTGACAGGCTGGGGCACCATGGTCTGGCATGCTCAAAGAGCGCTGGTCGCCTGTCGCGCCACGCTAGCCTTAACGACATCATCCGTCGGGCTCTGGTCAGCGTCAGCGTGCCGGCCACTTTAGAGCCTTGTGGCCTGGTACGTGATGATGGCAAGAGACCCGACGGGATGACTCTCGTGCCCTGGCAACAAGGACGGCCCTTAGTCTGGGATGCCACATGTGTGGACACCCTGGCGCCGTCCCACCTGGGCACGACGTCGACGAGGGCTGGCGGGGCTGCGGCCTCCGCTGAAGCTGCAAAGCGGCGCAAATATGCAGCATTAGGCGACAGCTACATATTTGCGCCGTTCGCAGTGGAGACCCTTGGCCCCTGGGGACCGGAAGCAATTAAACTTTTTAAAAAATTAAGTTATTTGCTCATCCGGTCCTCGGGTGAACCTAGAGCTGGCTCGTTCCTCGCCCAACGAATTGGCATTGCCATTCAGCGAGGCAACGCAGCCAGCCTTATGGGCACTTTGCCCAGTGACAGCGATGTGGGAGACATTTGTACATATAGTTTAGGTCCCCGTAGTCCTTAAGGTAGGCTTAGTTTAGCATAGTATAGTTTTTGTTTTTATTTTTATTTTTTTTAGTCCAGATTAAATATATAAAATAAGTATAGTGAAAAATTATATAAACATAAAAGTTAGTACTAAAAATATGTATGAAAAACAATATTATGAACATAAATAATTCTATGTGATGATGATTATGAACAAAGATTATTGTCGCATATAGCTTATAATATGTAAATAAACATCTGTCTTATGTCATTTATAGCTCATACTATGTAAATAAATATCTGTCTTATGTAGCTCATAACATGTAAATAAATATCTGTCTTAGTATGTAATTCTTAAGCCTAAGACTTTAACTAGATATAAGATTGATTGTTCCCCAATTAAATTAATCCCATTCCTTTACTTTTTTGTACAATATTTGTCCATTGTGTATTTCGTGTAATTCATTTAAATAAATACTATCACACTATACGCTACCACATATAACACGCACGCGGCGTGAGATACCCGCGACTTTGGGCGCTCGCGGATTATCGCGGAGTGGGGATAGCTAATATATATATACGCTATCCGCGAGGGCTCAACTCACTCACGCTCACTTCATCAAGCGCTAATCACGCGCTCACTAACCAACTAACACTCAACCTACTGTAATGTTGTAATTGTAAACAAGTGTTTTTATTTAAACATTTCCCTACATAAAGTCCCTGAGCCGAGGTAGCCGCAGTAGCTGAGTCATCGAGCATCACGACAGTCTTCGTCAAGAGAACGAGATACATCCACACCCCACAACTTGGTCCTTCGAACCGGATAGCAGCGAAGACTGAAGGTGCAGAGCAAGCCCGGTTGTCAAAACAGAAAAAAGTACGCGCTGAGCTTGAAGGCAACTCGGCTCAGGGTAGGGACCTTACCAGCTTGCTGGTCGGACCGTACGTGTTGTAGGTTTCCTCCACGTACGTGTCCTGGCAACTTTAGTTGCATTACGTCACACGGTTGACGTCATCCTTACCAGCTTGCTGGTCGGACCGTACGTGTTGTAGGTCTCCTCCACGTACGTGTCCTGGCAACTTTAGTTGCATTGCGTCACATGGTTGACGTCATCACACTGCTTTCGGACGCTTAAGGCATTGCACTTAGCCTAAGCGCGAGATTCACTGCATCGAGGGATCCACGCTTAGGGACGTCGGCGTTGCAATCGGTAGCGTCGTCGTATAGGTGTTAGGTAGGTAAAGTCATAATTACCCCCGCGTGCGTCAAAGTGAAGAAAGAAGATGTCCGAATCGGGAAGAACTCTGCGACCGCGGAAACAGGGGCAAGGCGTCCCCACTCCCACGACCACCGGGTCGAGGGACACCACGACCACGCCGCAAACGGGCGACACCACCACTGTCTCCTATGAAACTCATCAAAAGAGCGGAGGCACCAGTGGCAATCAGAACAATAGTCGGAAAAAAGTTCGGTCGGAAGATGAAGTGTCGAATCGCGATATCAACGAAACGGTAGTGGTTAGAAGTAGGTCGGGCACCGTAGTAGGCAACGACGACGATATAGTGCAAAATAACAAGCGCGCGCCGGTAAATAATAAACCCGCGAAAAGTGACCGCGATAATAAACTTGCTGTACTCTTAGCAGAACTCGAAGTTCATAAAGCCGCCCTCGCCGTTGCTCAAAAGCAGAGTGACACTGCCAAGTTAAGGCTCCAGATTGCCGAGGCCGAGGCCCGATCTGGGAGCGGCAGTGTCATATCCGACATTAGTAAAACCGAGCAACGAGTCAGAGGTTGGGTGGAACAACAAGTTCAGTTAAAACCAGCCGTCGCGAATATCAAATTCCCGTCGCCCCGCGAGGCCGCGCCGCCGGCACCCGTTGCCGAGAAATACCGCCAAACTCAACCACAAGCGATTAATGTGCCGTATACGCAATACACTCCCGTGATACATAAACCGCCCGAATTGCCCACGTTTGACGGCAACGTTACGGAATGGATCGCGTTTCGCGCCGAATTCGAAGACACCGCGCCCATGTTTAGCTCGGTGAATAACGTCAGTAGGATTAGGCGAGCCCTTAAAGGCGAAGCGCGAACGGCCGTCAAATCAATTATGTACACGGTGCAAGACCCGTACGAAATAATAGAAGCTTTAGAAAGACAGTTCGGAGATCCTGAGGAAATAATCCTCACCGAGCTGCATAATGTCAAACGTATGCCCCGCCTGGCAGAAGATAATAGTAATATAACGACATTCGCCGCGCACGTGGCCAACGCCGTGGCCACGATAAAATCATTAAGACAAGAAAAATACTTGTGCGCGCCGGAACTTGTAAATAAAATAGTTAATAAACTAAATTTAATTGTGCGCTACGAATGGGCAAAGTATAAACAAGCAAATAGCGAAACACCGGATTTAGTCGCGATCTCCGAGTTTTTGAACGATATAAGCAAAGCCGCGAAACGCGTAAGTCATGGTAAACAAAGTAGGTCGCGAAATCACGTGAATACGGTAGCTTTCGAACAGAGCTCAAAACGAGAATCTAGACAAAATTACGCGCCACCGTCTTATCGCGATAATAGTAGCGACTCTGAATCGGAAGTACATAACGCGACACCGCGCAAAGGCTCGAGGTATCCCACGGTAGCCCAAGTGAAACCGCGGGAAATAAAAAAGAAACCCGAGTATACAAGCGGGGCTAGACCGAAACAAAGCTCGCCCAGCGTCAGCGTACCGCGCGATTCGTGTCCTATATGCAAGAATGCCAACAACCATTACGTCAGCGCATGCGCGAAGTTTATAACCGCGTCGGTCGCCGACAGATGGGAGTTCGTAAAAAATGCACGGCTATGCGTTAGGTGTCTAGGGTTCGCGCATCGTAGACCGTACAAATGTAAATACGTAGCTTGTGGAGTAAACCAGTGCGAGGCTGGCCACCACAAATTATTGCACGGTTTAAGTTTAACCACGGCTAGCGCTCAAAGTAACAAGGCCTCACCGGGAGGCGTAAATACGATACGACTAGCACAGGCGTATCTTAAAATTATTCCGGTAGAAGTCTCAGGTCCGTCAGGCGTGGCGCATACGCATGCGCTATTAGACGAAGGTGCAGCGATGTCACTGATCCTGCACGAAACGGCCGTCAAGATAGCCCCCCAACAGAGGGGGGAAACGCTCGATATTCAAGGCATAGGCGGTACCGTTAGCAACACAGATTCGTATACAATTCGTTTCGGAATCAGAGGTCACTGCAGTCGTCATTTAGAAACGATAGAAGCACTGACTATTAGAAGAATAGGTGTAGGATCGCAAGAGGTGTCCAGAAAATTAGTCGAACAATGCGAACATCTAACAAATGTCATTGACGAACTATGCTACGACACCGCGGTTCCAACCATACTAATAGGACAGGATAATTGGCATCTAATCGTAACACGGCAAATTCTAAGCGGTAAACCTCACCTACCCGTCGCGAGTCTGACGAAGTTAGGATGGGTACTCCATGGGCCACATCGTAAAGGCGATGCGGCAATAAATTTCATAGGCCACGCACGGCCTAAGACCGCGGACGATCTCGCCGTCGAGCTTATGAAAAAGCATTTCGACATAGAGGCACTAGGCATAGAAAAAAAACTACCGCGTACCGATCCCGACCAGCGCGCGTTAGATTTATTAAAATCAACATGTCGAAAATACCGGGTGAAAATAGATATAGGGCGGGACTATTATGGCGTACCGATGATGAAACTCTCCCGGATAACAGAGCTCACGCGTTACGACGACTTTACAGTCTAGAAAGAAAACTCGATCGCGATACGGCTCTGAAAACCGAGTATACGAAGCACATGAATAATCTGCTCGAGAAAGGTTACGCGGAGAAAATGGACTCGCCACCCCCACCCGAAGGAACCCGAACATGGTACTTAGCGCATTTTCCGACGTTTCATCCGCAGCGAGGAAAAATGAGGCTAGTATGGGACGCGGCGGCTACGGCATACGGGCGATCATTAAATAGCGCGCTGGTGGCCGGGCCCGATCTACTAGAATCACTCTTTGGGCGTTATGGTGCGCTTCCGAGAAGGCAAAACAGCGGTCATAGCCGACGTAAAAGAAATGTTCTTGCAAATCGAAATAATGGAACAGGATTCGGGATGCGTTACGTTTCGTTTGGAGGGGGGAGGACCGTTCAGCCCCACCTCAAGAATATAGAATGAAACGATTAATATTCGGTTCAGCTGCGTCACCTACGACGGCGCTATACGTCAAAAACGAAAACGCAAACGCACACAAAGACAAGTACCCGATAGCCGCGGAAAAAACCATAAAAAAACACATGCATGGACGACATGTTAGTAGCATTCGACATGGACGACCACGAAGTTAGGCGCGTTATAAACGAAATATACGAGTTAAACATGCTTGCGTCGTTCGAACTTCGCGGGTTCGCGTCAAACAATCCCGCAGTAATTTCTGACGTAGTAAGCTCCAAGGAAGAAACGTCAATTA